>JAJOOF010006772.1:0-55877 GCA_029582545.1 Solanum lignicaule | reverse complement strand
ATTTTTTCTGTCCCAATATATGTGAGCCTGATAGAATTCTGAGAGTCAACCTATTTTATTATATAGCTTTTAAATATTTTAAATTGGTAATTATTGTAATTTTTAATGCTTTTTAAGTCATTTGTAAATGATATATATTGGTTCCTTGATTGAGACTTTTCCATTTGTGACATATATATATATATATATATATATATATTATTTTAAAAGGGAGTTTATGTTCAAGATTGGGACTTTTAAAAGGGAGTTTATGCCCATGTATAATATATAATATTCAAGATTGGGAAAAGTCCCAATCTTGAATATTATATATTATACTTGGGCATAAACTCCCTTTTATTATATAGTAGAATAGAATAGAAAGTAGAATGTGTACTATAGAATTAAAAACAATTTCTAATAAACTATTGTTTCGCTTTCATATTTTCTACTATCAATTCATATATATATTAATAGAAAAATCACACTTAAAATTTTAATTAAATGCCTTAACCGGTTATGGTAATTACTAATTAGAATCATTTGACATTCAATTATTCAAATGTAACCCCTCCCCTCCTATCATATTTCTCACATCTTTGGATTAAACTACTAATGCGAATATGCAAAAAATGTAACTCTATTAAAGTTAGAGACTATACACAATTAAAGGTTGTTTAGTGGGTAAAATAGGGATAATAATCTCATAATATTTTATGAGATTATTTTATTTTGTATTTGATAATGAGCATTACTTAGTCGTAGAATTATTTTATATTGTAAATGGTGGGATGAGTAATTCCATAAAAAGTGTGATAAAATAATCTTATGGGATATCTCTGAAAATGTGATTTTGCATGTGTTCATGCTTTGAGGATCGGAGTGGTTTAGTTTTTTCGTAAATGATTTGTTTTTTAGGAGTGACATAAGATTTTTTAGATGACACGATAATAAGGATACTTTGTGTGTCAAAAAATTTTATTTCTTAAATTTTATGCTAAGTGTGAATTTAATGAGAATCTTAGTAGATCGGTTGATTGACTATATGAACTTTCACTTTATTGACGAGGGTTCAATTTCTTGTTTTTGTAATCCCCTCCCTCATTTTCCCTTTTCCTACCCCAAATTCGCAAAATGAATTTTTATTTGTAAATTTTATCTTTGAAATTCAACAATAAAATTACAATCCATTAAACAGAAAATGTGTTAGACGAGCTTCCTCCACAGAATAGTTTACAGCGACTCCTAATTCATCGTGTTAAAATTACAATTGATCAAAGACAAATATAATTATCTTTGTTTTGTGTAGTTGTCATCTCTTTTCTTGTGTACGTTTAAGAGATTCCGTTATATCTTAAAGTAGATAAGAGAAGAAAGGTGCACATTATATCTAGAGCCATTTTATAAGGGCCAAATTAAGTAATTGTGGGGGTGACAAAAAAAAACCAACAAATATAGTCACATGTATATGTAATGTATCAATATTGTAAAAATAGTTACATAACGTATATGTAACGTATTTATATTTTATAAATAATGTATACTATATATAGAGAGAGAGAGAGGCGGACACAGGAGGGGTGCACGTGCACCAATTAACTTATGAAAAAATCATGTGTATATATGTATATCTATCTTAAGAAACTGACAGAAATTAAGATATATTTACCAATGCACCCGGAAGGAGTATAGGAGTGCTCTTTTGCTGCTGGTACAAAACAGAAGAACCACCCATGAGACCGGGTTCAAACCCAACTAGAGCACAATTTCATTATTTTTATTTTAAGTTTAGCTTAAAGATCATATTTGGTGCACCCGAAGTCTTCAAATCATGGGTTCGCCTCTATGTGTGTGTGATGTATAACTATGTATTAAAGATGTATATACATTCATATACGTTGTTTATACAATATTTATACATTGCAGTTTCAATCCCAACCAATTTAAATCTCCTCTAAGCAACATACATTTTAAATATGACCCCCTCTCAATGTTTTCATGACTTTTGCTATATTATGCACTCGAAACTATTCACATTTGCGGCACGTTGAATTTTAAAATGAAGTTGTGAAAAAGCTTTAATGGCTAATGGAATCTTTCAATCCCACCAACTCAAAATTTCTTCTAAACAGTTTCAAAATTCAGATATGAGCTCCTCTTAACGTTTCAAGACTTTTGATATATTATTCACTCGAAACAATTCACGATTGCGGCACATCATATTTTAAAATTAGGCAATTTTAATGGCTGGACATGGAGTCTTCCAATCTGGACCAACTCAAATCTCCTCTAAACAATCCTAATTTTTTTTTATATATATAAGCTCCTCTCAATACTTCAAGTTTTTAAATATTTATCCACTATTCTCATTTGCGGTACATCCAAATTTAAATTTGAATTTTAAAGTCTAATTATGAAAAAAGAATGAGGAAGGAATGAAAGCAAGAAAAGAGGAGGAAGAAGGAGGAGGAAGTGCTTCAAACATGGACCTTGATCTAAAGTGGCATAATGGTCATTTTGTGTCTAATTTTTTCATTTTATAATATTAAGTTCCTCTTCTAAATTAAGTGAATTATTGGAACAAGTTGATCCCATGACATTCTTAAATATGGTCAAGATCTAGTTAACATGGATGTTGACGTGGCATGTTGTTAGTGGTTGATAAACAATTCTTCTGCAGTTGGCAGCATATTCAATTGAAGGCTCTTGGAGATTTGTAGGCAAGAAAAGGGTCAAAGTCAAGAATTTGAAGTTGGAAATTGAAATATTTGATCACATGGACCCACTCATCATCGACATGGCAGCTTTTTTCAACCTAAAGGACACCACATTTTCAATCTATTTTAACTTCTCACATGGTCTTTCAAGGTTTGCTTTGCTAGCTTCCGCATTACATCTGCTTATTTTTTGTCCTAACAAGTGGTATCAACGCTAGATTCAATGATGGAGCCAGGTCCAGTGGTTCGATAATCAATGATTGAACCAAGTTAAAAATTGGGTGTTCATCTTGGCGGGTGTAGTTCTAGCCGCAACATTTTTGACAGAAGATTTTTGTTGGAAAATTGTTTTAGAGAGGTTCTCTGTGTCGAGACGTAGATTTGATGAGGAGATTATGGAGGAGATGCATGATCCTAAAGATTATGTGAAGAAAGTGTTAATTATGTCAATAATAATTTTTTTTTGTTTTTTTTATTTGTGGCCCCCCAATTTTTTAAAAATATTTTCACATTTTTCTTTATTTTGACATCTTCTTCTTCAAAAGTTCTTTACCCATGGACGCATATTCAAACCCTTATGGAAGAACTCTAAAAAGAAATAGAAAGGAAAGAAGATGGTTTTCATCGAAAGGTTAATAATTTCTCAATTTAAACTTCATAATTTTCCTGCTCAAACTCATCGGAGGATCAACCAAAGAAGATTTTTGGAGAAAAAAAATCATTAGAAAGATAATGACTTCTATTGAAAATATTATGATTATTTATGCATAAAATTCATGATTATATTGCCTAAAATTTTAAAAATCCATTGAAGAAAATGATTACTCTATGTTTGTCTTCATTATTCTTGTCAAAGCACCCATCGCAATGTCATTTTGTCTCAAGCCGCCATCAATAGCATATTTGATTATTCACTACACACAAATAATACAAATGAAATGCTTAATTTGCATCCATAATTATCGATTTTTTAAAGAAAATTACAGATCTGAAAGTAATTTTACAGATCTGAAAGTTTTTTTTGGTTTCACCGGCAACAATGGTGTTGCCACCGCCTATCACTGCCGTCAACATCTCTTACTATTTCCTATTTTCTCTTCAAATTTTCTTTTTTTTCCTTCAACTTATCAAGAAGGAAGAAGAAATGAATTTAAAAAAGTAAAGAGATGGTGAGGGGAGGAAGAACACAGAGAGTAGAAATAACTATTTTGAGAAAGTGTGAGAAAATACCAAGGGAAAAAGGTTAAAAAAATATAAAATAATATTATTTACGTCATCAAAACGCGTGTATAACATTTTCTCCACAAAAACTGAGATTGTCTTCGGAAGGGGGAATTAATATCATTTTGAATAACATTAGGAGTGTAATAGGTCATCGTGATACTTTAAACGTGTAACTGACTTTCGAGACAAATTCAAGGGGGAATTTATGCCTTTTCCCAATTTTAAAATAATTGTTTTAAAGGGTAAATTAGTAAAAATTTTCTTCTTATTTATGATTTCTTAAAAAATGTGTAAAAAAAAAAGAGGACAACTAATATAATAATGCTTTTAAAAATAGAAAATAATATTTTGTCGTGCATAAATAAAAATATGTCAAAAGAGGATGCCCGATTTTCTATAAACATTTCTAGCCGGAAAAAGGGGTACATATACCCCTCAACTTTGCAATTTATAGCGGATATAATCCTCATTAAAAATATGGTACATATAGACCCCTTTTATCTAACAAAGGGTGCATATTTTTAAAAAAAAAACTATAACACTAATTTTAAGATTAGTAGTTGTTTAGACTCACGAAGGTGAGAGAGAGAGGAAGGTTCGCGACTTGGATCAAGTGAAGTGAATCAAGGATGAGGAAGACATGGTGTTGACGGAGAAAATCTTTATTAAGCAAAGATAACAACATACTTTCACAAACTATTGAACGAAGAAAGGGACAAATGCATTGTGTTAGGCCTAGAGAAGTTGGAGCACTGCATCAAAATTTTGGATATTGTAGATGTTTTAAAGTGGAAGAGGTGAAACATGCAATAAGTAGGATGAAAGGGGAAAAAACGACATGACCAGATGAGATTTCAGTGAAGTTTGGAAGAACATGGATAGAGTAGGTTTAGAATTGTTTACTAGCTTGTTCAATGTCATTTTTAGGATTGCTAAGAAGTCCGAAAAATAGAGGTGGAGTACGATGATTTCATTGTACAAGAGCAATGGTGATATTTAAAATTGCAATAACTATAGAAATTAAGTTGTTAAGTCACACTCTATGAAAATATAGAAGAGAGTGATGGAGATGAGGGGTATGTCTATTTTCAAGAATCAGTTTGGATTCATGCCATGACAATCACCCACAGAAGTCATCTATCAGGTAAGGTGATTGATAGAGAAATATCGAAAAAAGGAAGGACTTACATATTGTCATGCCCCGAAGCTACCCCTTGGACACGGACACGGGACCTAGGATCACGAGTGACCCCAAGCTAACCATGTTGGCACATCATAAGCATACTAAAGTAAACTGAAGTAAAGAAATATTGTGCGGAAGCTAAATCATAAGATAAACTGCAATGATTGGGAATACCCATAAACTATCTGAATATATATATAAACTGAGAGTTTAATAACAACTGAATGGTCAAACTCAAATGCTAAAGCTGAATCTAACTATGTCTGAAAATATCCTCTACTTGACTAGAAGTGCTGGGACATGCCCCAACTAACTCTAGCAAAAACTGAAACTAAGACTAAAAGCAAATGAACATGTATGTCATCCTCGATGAATGAAGACTCACCACTGATGCTGCTGAGCTGAAGATCGGGAACCGATCTATGCATGATCTAGAAGCTGAGAACCTGAACCTACATCACGAGAGGATGTAGCGCAGAGTATGCGTCAGTACTTGAAAGGTACTGAGCATGCATGATAGAATAAAGCTGAACAATAAACATAACTGAACCAAAGCATATATCTGAGCAATAATAAGAAATAAGCATGATATTATACTGAGAATACTGAACATGAACTAACTGGATGCAATGACCAAGTTTATATATACTGAAACTGAATACTGAACTGTAACTGATAACCTGGTCACTACACTAGAATCTGACTGTCTGTGGGAGTTACTAATAACTGACATAAAACCACGTTAGCTAAACGTGGAGTCCAATGTATACGCCTCATTGAGAGGACCCAATATACCCTGCCAGAGGTATAGATGCATGACTGGCGTGATCACTAAAATGATGCCCATAGAGGGGATTACAACCTACGGGGCCCGTAGTTCTGGGACTTGAGGGTGACTGACCCTAGTGCACTCGATATTAAGCTACTTCCAATTTATTATGTAATTAACAATTTATGACTGCTGTAATACTGGATAGCTCAAAATACTGGCATGCTAACTGAAAATGCAACATTAATGTACTGATAATGAAACATTCAAATATGAGGCATGTATATCTGAAATAACTGACCTAGAATGTGTAATTCATGAACTAAAAGAACTACATAGCTAGGGTTCTGAATATCATACAAGAAGCGAATCAATAACATGATAATCTGATTTGGATCATTCTAACAGTTAAAACCCAACAATTTCTAACATTCTAGAAACTCTAGGTCTAGATAATATTAAGGGAATCAAGAATCTGACTGAATTCTAGGGACCTAATGGGTGAAAGGAACCATTAGTGAAATACCACATACCTAGTGACGAAATTCACGGAGAAATCTTTCGATTTCGAGGATTCGAGGCTGGAACTAATGAAAACTCGTTGCGTTCTTGAACTAGGGCTGCTCAACTTTCTCCTCTATTTTGCTCTAAGTTTGATGATTTTTTGGTAAATAACCGATTAGGTTAAGTTCTAATTAGTTTACTAGGCTAAAACTAACCAAAACCACGTAGTTTAGGGGTTAAACGACGTAGTTTAGGTGTCCAACGCATAGGGAAAAAGGTCAAACAACCCATAACTTAAAATTTGCTGAAGCCACCTACGGATGGATCGATGGTTCATGGACTGATCCACAATCCGTCCTGTTAGTCTGTCGATCAACTTCAGAGACTAGGTTCTGATGGTCTTGACCTACGGACGGATCGACGGTCCATCGACTGATCCACGATCTGTCATTTCGGACCGTCGATCGACTTAAAGGACCAGGTTCTGAGGGGTCCTAAGGGTCTTGACCTACGGACAGATCGACGGTCCGTCAAATGATACACATCTGTCCTGTCCGACCGTTGATCGACTTCAGGGACCACGTTCTGAGAGGTCCTGAGGGCCTTGACCTATGGACGGATCGACGATCTGTGGACTGATCCACGATCCATCCTGTCCGACCATGGGTCATGCCTTACAATGGTTTTTGTCTGAGTTTCTAGAGAGGGTTGCAGGTGGCCATCCACAGACCTCCAGAACAGGCCGTGGGTCACCCTACAGTTTGTGGGTGGCAACCGTGGGTTACACCTGCAACTTCTGGAAATTTGCTGGTTTGGTTTGTTTTCGGATACGGGGTGTTACATATACGATTTTCATGACCTTGAAAAGATCTACGATAAAGTCGCGAGGGAAGTCTTGTGGATATGTCCGGAGGAAATGGGTGAATTGGTGACCTACATTTGGGAAATAAAGGATATGTACGAAGGAGATAAAACATGGATTAGAATGGTGGGAGGAGGTTTTGAGCAATTTCTTGTGGAGATAGAGTTACACTAGGGATCAACTCTTAGTCTATTTGTCTTGGTAATGGATGAATCGACGTAAGACATTCAAGATGAGGTGTTGTAGTGTATACTATTTGCGGATGACATAATATTAATTGATGAGACGTGCGATGGAGTTAATGCTAAGTTAGAGGTGTGAAGACAAATTTTAGAGACTAAATGGTTCAAGTTGAACAGGACCAAGACAAAGTATGTGGAGTGTGAATTCAATGATGCAATGCATGAGGTTGGCATGGAAATGAGGCTTGACACGTAAAATATCTCCAAGAGAGACACATTCAAGTATCTTTAGTCTATAATCTAGGGGAGTGGTGACTTCGATACTGATATCACACATTATATTGGTGTGGCCTCGATGAAGCGGAGGTTTGCCTCTAGAGTCTTGTGTGATAAAAAGGTACTGCCAAAACTCAAAGGTATGTTCTATAGAGTGGTGGTTAGACCGACATTGTTGTAGAAGATAAAGTGTTGGCTAGTCAAAAAATTTCATGTGTAGAAGATGCATGTTGCGGAGATGAGGATGCCGAGGTGGATATGTGGCCATACTACGAGTAATATAATATTAGAAATGAGGATATCCAGGATAAGACGAGAGTGACCTCTATGGTGATAAGATGATGAAAGCAAGATTTAGATGGTTTAGACACGTGAAGAGAAGATTCTTAGACGCTAGAGTGAGGAGGTGCGAGGTGTTGTTATAAAGGGTATGAGGAGAGACAAATGTAGACCGAAGAAGTACTGATTGAGGAAAGGTGATAAGTGTCATAACCCATGGGTACCCCCTAGATGTAACATGGCGTATAAAACCCTGAAGGACTCCATACAAGCCACTTAGTCCTTATAACATAAAGCATTAGAACAATCAAGAGTAAAAACAACATTTAAGTCCAAAACATCTTTATAGAAAAGCGGAAGTCAAACTCATGTCTCAACATAGCCATCTATTACAATCGAATGAAAGTGGGCCTAGCTGATGAGTCCGAGATTTGGACTCATTTAGAGCTTTATTTGTATAGGTTTAGTGTCCTCAAATGCTTATTTTGTGCTAATAACTTATGTAAATTCCTTGATTTTCAGGATTATGGATTGAGGAGCAACACAAGGACACTAAGTTACAAAAAGGAACAAAGCGATCTAAAAGAATGTAGAAAAGAGAGCCTGGTGATCGCCAAGTCCATTTGGCGGATCGCCGAATGGCCAACTGACCGCCTAAACTTCCATTGTGCCAAGCCCTGAAGGAAAGAACCTAGTTGGCAAGAGAAAGGAGCAGTCGGTGATTCGTCGAGTAGTTCCGTAATGCAGTGTTGGATCGCCCAAAGTTACAGACCTTGAGGTTGCTGAAAGCCAAGGCAGAAGGGCGATGGAATTTACCAAAGGGGGGATCGGCGAGCCCGACTTACTACGCCGAGTGGCTCTTCGCATCACATTTTTGGCGACTATAAATACATTTTTGAACATTTAGTTTAGTATCAATTTTTATAAATTTTTATCTTAATCCATATGAGATTGGATATCTAAGAGTTTTTGGAGAGTTTTCTCTTTAGTTTAGTATCAATTTTTATAAATTTTTATCTTAATTCATATGAGACTGGATATCTAAGAGTTTTTGGATAGTTTTCTCTAGTTTTTCCTAAGCTTTGGATAATCGAAGTTCTTCACTTTTGAGAAATTGGAAATGGGTCATTGATATTATTCGAATTGGAACATTGTAAAGACAAAATCTATCTTACCCAGTTGATAGAAAAACAATTTGGTAATGATTTTTATCTTTTAATGATGTCTAGCTAAAACCCTAATTCTTGGAGTGTGATTATGTGATTATGGGCTGATTTAGCTAATGGGTATTGTTAAATGTTAGTTTAATTGCTATTTAAAAGTGAGTTCAATCATTTATTGTAGGTTAATTTAAGAATTGCAGTTGCAAATGTGATTCCACCTTTGTGTTCTTGGCTTGCTCGAGAGAGGTTTTAGAACTAAGGTGCTTGATTGATGGTCAGTGGGTATTAGGTTGGCCTGGGTTCAGCTCGAGAGAGTGAATCCTAAATCCTTTTTAACACATTCAGCTCAAGAGAGTGAATGGACTAAGGTGTGGGTTGTTCTTATTTTGCATGCTTGTTGATGTTCGAGAGAAATCAACTTGATTCGGGGTAAATTGTTCGAGATAAAGTTTATCTCCTCTATAGTCTAGCTTACTCACTTAATTTTAGCCGTTTTCTAACAGTTGCAACAACCCATTTGTCTATAATAGCCTGTAATCGAATCACATCCTAAGAACCCGTTTTATTATTGTTATTTTCGTATTGTTTTTCTGCTGCTGTAGTTGATAATTAAATCCAAAACCCCCTTATTTGACATTCGTGTCAACCCTTGATTTGAATTATGTTTTTATTCGATCATGTCTATTCTTATGATTGATTTGATCATGTTCACACTTTACTATTGAATCTTAAACATGTACCGCTCCTTGTGGGATTCGACCCTAACTCATTTAGTTGGGTTATATACTGACTAACGATCGTTGACACTTAGAATTGGATGAGGTGTCCTTGAAACATTAAATCAAAATGGCGCCGCTACCAGGGAGTGGTGTTGGTTAAGATTCGTTGGTTAAGTTGAATTCTGTTCTTTTTAGTTATAGTTGAATCTATTTATTTTTAGTTTTGGTTTGTATTGTTGTTTAGAACATGGAAGATAAGCATGTCCAGTAGTAACGGTAACCAAGTGGGTCACCCTTCTTCAAAAATGATGGTTCTTAGGGATAACATCCTAAAGTTCAAACAATTGGAGGGTGAGACAATCCATGAGTTGTGGTTGAGATTTAAGACAATATTGTTGCAATGCCCAACTCATGAAATCCCAGATGAGATGCTACTGAAGTGTTTCTATACAGTCTTGGTCTTGAGAACAGAAGAGTGGCTGACCAAATTTCTCCGGGTAATCTCACACGACTACCCTATGCAATAGCAGCCCAGCTCCTTGATCATATGGCTAAGACCAACAAAGAGATTGAGAAGGACCAGATTTTGGCCACACTATTGACTCTGCTGGATCTTGTGATCAAACAGATTATGGAATTGGAGGTACCGTGCAAAAAGAAAGATCGGTACATTCCCCCTCATGAGTGTATAAAACCCAAGGAGTACGAGGGTGGACAAATAGAAGAGATACTCTCACTCATTCTCCACAAAGTCGAACAAAACGACAGAGTGTTGAATGAGATAAAAGAGAATATCTCACTGCTGAATCAAATGTCTGTCTCTCATTCCATGTCGATTCAGCTACTGGAGACCCAAATGGGTCATATGTTATCTCATCTCTACCCAAGAGTGAGGGTTGAGTAGGGACTTGCGTCGAGCCACAACGTTAACTAAGGCACTTCTTGAGAGGCAACCCAAGTTTTACTGCTTCTGTTTTGTTTTTGAAATAATGGTGTGTTGATTGTGCAGGTGGAACTGTGGAATATGCTTGAAAAGTGGTGATTGGCGAGCAAAATGTCTAGTCGGCGAGCCCGACTTGGACCGCCGTTGGACTCAAGAAATTATCAGGTTGGAGTCTGTTAAACTCGGCGGGCCCATGAATAAGTCGGCTAGTCACCGAATAGGTTGGCTATCGCGACTTTGTCCGCCGTTTGGACTCTTATATTAACTGGAGGTCTTGTAAAACTCGGCGAGGTAAGTGACCACTCGGCGTGTCGCCGAGTGGTTCGGCGAGCGAAATTAATGTTTCTGAAAGGGCGAGAGCTGGGCGATTTTAAAGGCCAAAGGTTTAAACTTTCAAACTCTTTCACATTCCCTCACTTTTTAACTTCCCAAGATCACACCCGCACAATATTTTTGCATTTTTTACCGCTTCCTAGTCGTCAAATCTTGTGTTTGGAGTTGGAATTCTTTAACACCTAGCTTTTCAAATTCTTTTATTCGGCATAAAAAGCTAGTTTTCCGAATCGCGAACTCGAATTTAGAGATTATACTCATTTGCAATTGTTTTGATCTTACTGATGTGTGTTGGGCCTCTCTGAACCCATGATTGTGTGCTTATTTAACGAATTTAATTTGAATATCTTGCCTAAAATGATTAGTTGTTGATTTCTTGAGTTTCATGCCTTAAAATTAATCATAAATTATTGGGTTGTGCTAAATTGTTGTTAGGTCTAGTTGGGTGAAGTCTGAGTAACCCATAATTGTGCTAAATGATGCATTTTGCCCGATGATGGAGTGTTTGACGCCATTCCTAAGGGTGTAATTCGTCAAATGGCCAATTTTGGCCAAATTGGGAGAAGTCTGAGTACCCTGGGGGCATGGGTATTATGGGTCTAAGTTTAATTGAATGAGTGCATGCTTTGATTTTGTTTTCGGGGATGCGAGGTTGATTTTGAAAGTCGAGGTTGAAAATAAGCACGTTGGGCAGTTTGGCGAGCTGGGTCGAGCTCCCCGAACCTCTCGGCGGTTCACCGAATCCCCTTTTATCGCTTTTAATTTCTTGCAAATTTTGAGTTTGGGTTCTGTAACTTTCGGCGAGAAGCCTGAGTTTGCCAAGTGCACTCGCCGACTCGTCGAAGGTCTTCTTTGATCCCCATTTCTGCGCCCCTAACTCCTAAAATATACTGTAACTTTCGGCGGGCTTGTCTTTTCTCGCCGAATGCTTGCGGCGATTCGCCGAAAGGGCCCTCCCATCGCCGACATGCCATTTTTCTGGAAATTTTTGAGTCAATCCTTTCGGCGAGCCCAATCTAGCTTGCCAAAGTGATTCGGTGACTCACCGATCGATTTTGTGAGTCTGTTTGCATCATGATTTCTGTGGTTTTTATTGAACTATTTCTAACTTTCTACGATGTTTATGCAGTTATGGCTAGAACCAACCTCAATACATCACTCCGTAAAAGAGCACCAATCATAGAAATAAATGAAAGGGCAGCAAACCCCCCTAGAAAGGGAAAGACGGTACCTCTTAAAGCAGGCACGGGCAAGGGCAAGAGTCCCATATCTAAGGTCCCAGAGCACAACTCCGATGGGGAGAGAGATTCCATTGACTCCCAGGCGGCACTCTCCGAGTCGGATGATGACAAACATCTACATTCTAGGCGAGCGGAGCTTCGTGCTAGGTCTCACCCAGAATCATCTAGAGCTCCAGCAGCTACTCCTCCTGCAGCAGATACAGTGCCAGCTTTGGCACCGACTGTGACCCCAGTGCCCTCAGTACAAGTTCTTCTTCCCAGGCTACTCAATAGATTAAATACCGATGGGTTATGGACTATTCTTGAGGAGAAGCTGCTATCCACGGAAGGCTTAGTGGGTAGATACTCTACCGTGAGGGACACACTCCAATTTCACCGGTTCGAGCAATTCACCAGGCCCCGAGGCCCCCATATTTCTACATGGGTCTGGGAGTTCTACACAGCATATGGTGAGTTGGTGCCCAAGGGGAAGAAGAAGTCCAGTGCCTTCAGACCGGTGAAGTAATTCATGGTGCGGGGGAAGGAAGTAGGGTGCAGTAGCAATCACATTAACACTGTACTCGACAGGGCTCTAGGTGCAACACCTGCATATGAGGGTTTGCCTACTACTCAGTCCCTGGATGACTTAAAGGGATGACTTGCACCCTTGATTTCTGATACCACCCCGAGGTGGATCGAGGCAGGAGCTCCCATCGAGATGAAGGACCTGAATATTGCCGCTCGATACTGGTTCGGTTTTATCAGTAGCTCCATCATGTGTCCATCCTCTGCCATCCTAAGGCGGCATGCCTTGGATCGATAATAGCCCGGAAGAGCATTGGCATGCGACTTATCATAGAGCAGGAGATGGCCATGTGGGCCAAGCATAGCCAGACGTCTCTTCCATTCCCGGTACTTATTAGAGTTGTGTCGGCATGCAGGAGTTCCTCGTAATGAGATGAGAGATATTGAGGTCACTCCCACATCCTCCACAAACATCTGACGTATAGAGGCCGAGTACACATGTGAGGACGCGGACATGAGGAGAGCAGCTCCATTGGATACATCCCCGGAGGTGGATGTTGATGCTATACCTACAGAGGTTACGACTTTGAGAGGCGAGGTTGCAGATATGAGGAAGGATGTAGACTATCTAAAGTCTACAGACTTCACCACTTTATTTGAGGCAGCTGAGACAGAGGATGCTCGAGTTACTTCTGAGATTCCTCCGACTACCACTAGAGACGTACAAATGGATGTGGCAGCTGATGCATCAAAGGTGGAGACAGGTGAGGAGCAGCTTGAAGAGCGAGAAACTGCTGTGTATGATGATCTCGCTGATCTTGAGGATACGATGTTCGAGACTGTCCGCCAGACCTCCTTGAGAGACACTACCATAGTTGGGTCCAGTGGAGCTGGTATTTATTGGGTGACCCCGAGCACTGATGCCCAAGTTCAGAGAGTTACACCGGGCATTGATTCCCCAATAGATGGAGAGACTGTGTAGAAAGGACTTTTCATTACCTCCCTCCTTGTCCTTTTTATTGACTTTTTGGATATTTTGTTGCATTTGAGGAAAAATTGCTTTTTATTTGTGGTGGGGTGAGGTATTTCCATACCCACCTCTTGTGATTATTACCTTTGTTTATATATTGGGTTTTATGTTGTAAATTGTGTTTTGTCTCTGTTTTGTGGATGTTTGAGCTTGTGGTTCCTTATTTTAATTGCAAATGGTTTTTAGGACCTTTGTGAAAAATTTTGCCACCTCTTGTTGTGTTGATTGTGGATGTTCTTGTGCAAATTTGAGTATCGGTTATGATCAATACCGACGACTTGACTAGTGCTCTTAATCGAACAAAAATGAATGTGCGGCTACGATAAGGTCAAATGAAGTTGCATAGAAAATATGTGATCTTTTTGCATCTCGTTGTGACTAGCAAAGTATCGAATTGAGTCTCTTGTGATAAACATTGCACACTAGCGAAAGTGTGGAGTCTTGTTTGATATTGGTGTCAATGCCTTGTGTGATGAGTTTACTGTGAACCTTGTGTGATGACATCTAGAATTTTCCCCGTTGGTCCGGTTGACTAAGTGATGCAAGCTCTTGAAATTATCTTAGGCAAAAATTTTAAAGAGTGAAACAATTTGACATTATACCTCTTTTGTGGCCTACCTTGTGAGTGTGTGAACTTTGCTTGAACATCCTTTGAGCCTTACCCTTTTTCTTGGAAGAAACTTGATGAAATTGTGACCTTTCTTTATCCATTCACCCATAATTCTCATGAAGTGTGGTTTGTTTGAATAGCCAACTTAGGCCAAAAGCCTAAGTTGAGAGTGTGGTGAAAAGAGAAGGTAAATCAAGAAGTGCAAAGAAGTCCCCCTATGATCCATGGTTTTGAAAAATATGGAACCCTCTATACAAAAAAAAAGAATGAAAAAGAAAAAGAATGAAAAAGTTGTGGAATAAAGTTGTGAAAGTTGCAACAGAAATGGGGTGAATTTGCATGAATGAAAATGCTGAAGAAAAGGAAGGAAAGTTGTGCATACCACATTTCATGAGTATAGCAGCCACTGAGACTAAATGACCATACCTTTATACTCAGCTCTGTTACAAGCCTTGGAAAGACCTTTTGATCTTGAGTGAGCTGAAACAAATGTTGGCTAGAAAATAAGGGTAAACCTATGGGTGAAGTCATGCATGTGTTCATCTTTGTGAGTGTGAGAGTTGTATGTGATTTCGGAACTATAAAATGTTGAATAATTGTGTGAATATGGAATTATTCTTTGTGTGAGAGCATTTGAGTACCTCTGTGAGCTTGAACTTGCATTTGAAGCAAGTATTGTGAACTTGAAAATCTTCGATAATGGAGAGTCACAACTTGAATCTTTGAGTGCACAATTAATCCTGGAATGAGTAAGTTGAGTCTTGTTGTGTGCATTCATGATTGAGTCTTGTGTAGCACTGTTTGAGACATCCTTTTTGAACTGCTGAACTTGAGTTTTACTTGAGGACAAACAAAAGTTTAAGTTGGGGGTGTTGATGAGTCCGAGATTTGGACTCATTTAGGGATTTATTTGTATAGATTTAGTGTCCTCAAATGCTTATTTTGTGCCAATAACTGATGTAAATTCCTTGATTTTAAGGATTATGGATTGAAGAGCAAAGCAAGGACCCTAAGTTGCAAAAAAGAACAAAGCGAGCTGAAAAAATGAAGAAAAGAGAGCTTGGTGATTGCCAAGTCCATTTGGCGAGTCGCCGAATGGCCAACTAACCGCCTAAAGTTTCAGTATGCCAAGCCCTAAAGGAAAGAACCTAGTTGGCGAGAGAAAGGAGCAGTCGGCGGATCACCAAGTGGTTCCGCGATGCAGTGTTAAATCACCCAAAGTTATAGACCCTGAGGTTGCTGAAGGCCAAGGCAGAAGGGTGATGGAATTGACCAAAGGGCGGATCGCAGAGTGGATCGGCGAGCCTGACTTACTGCGTCGAGTGGCTCTTTGTAGCACATTTTTGGCGACTATAAATACGTTTTTGAACATTTAGTTTAGTATCAATTTTTATAAATTTTTATCTTAATTCATACGAGACTGGATATCTGAGAGTTTTGGAGAGTTTTTCCTAAGCTTTTGGATAATCAAAGTTCTTCACTTTTGAGAAATTGAAAGTGGGTCTTTGATATTCTTCGAATTGAAACATTATAAAGACAAAATCAATCTTACCCAGTTGATGGAAACACAATTCGGTAATAATTTTTTATCTTTTTATGATATCTAGCTAAAACCCCAATTCTTGGGGTGTGATTATGTGATTATGGGCTGATTTAAATAATGGGTGTTGCTAATTGTTAGTTTAATTTACTATTTAAAAGTGAGTTCAATCATTTATGGTGGGTTAATTTAAGAAATGCAGTTGCAAATGTGATTCCACCTTTGTGTTCTTGGCTTGCTCGAGAGAGAGGGTTTAGAACTAAGGTACTTGATTGATAGTCAGTGGGTATTGGGTTCAGCTCGAGAGAGTGAATCCTAAACCCTTTTTCACACATTCAGTTCGAGAGAGTGAATGGACTAAGGTGTGGGCTATTTTTATTTTGCATGCTTGTTAATGTTCGAGAGAAATCAACTTGATTCGGGGAAAATTGTTTGAGAGAAAGTTTATCTCCTCTATAGTCTAGCTTACTCATTGATTTTTAGCCGTTTTCTAATAGTTGCAACTACCCATTTGTCTATAATAGCCTGTAATCGAATCACATCCCAAGAACCCGTCTCATTATTGTTATTTTCGTATTGTTTTGTTGCTGCTATAGTTGATAATTAAAACAAAAACCCCCTTATTTGACATTCGTGTCAACCCCTTATTTGAATTATATTTTTATTTGATCATGTCTATTCCTATGATTGATTTGAGCATGTTCACACTTTACTATTGAATCTTAAACACATACATCTCCCTATGGTATTCGACCCCAACTCATTTAGTTGGGTTATATTCTGACTAACGATCATTGACACTTTGAATTGGATGAAGTATCCTTGAAACGTTAAATCACTAGCCCATACATCATGTCCAAAAAGGAAATACGAAAGTGAAACTACAATAAGAAAATCCATCATCGAACCATGAGGACTCACCATGCTCGGAAAGAGATCAAAGTCCAAGCTCTAGCCACAAGAATGGAAGCCTTACCCGTCGGACCCTACATTTGGGAAAAATGTAGGCAAGAGTATGTGTTAGTTAAAAAATGCACGAAGTATGATAACTATGCATAAAAACATTTAAAACATGCTAAAAATGACATTTCTTTCATGATAAGCAATTTACCAAGTTTAAATATCATAATAGAAATAGTTGGAAAACATATGTAATAACATCATGGTCAATGCAAGCTAAATCGCCTTTAAGTCTTTGAGCACATATAAGATACTTCTTTAAGTAACCCTAGTTAATAAGTCAACTTGTTGTGGGAGAATTATCCTTAACCGACATAGAGACCATGTGAGCTAAAACATGATCACCCGGTGTCTCCCAAACCGAAAAGGGTTGTTCTACTTGCCTAAGGTAGAACCATGAACATCTAGCTTAAGTGGATCCACTAGCTAATCAACCTATGGGGGCACATAGTTATGGGATAAGTAGATTGCTACTAGAAACCCGGCCTCTACTCACGGGTAAGCTTCCATCTCAAGGTCAATATCCACTCGGTGCTAAGCTTAATTCCCACGAAATAGTATTTTCTTACTTATTCTCATTGTCCATGGAAAGACATGTCATCTTGTCAATCCAAGTTAGTTCATTAGGATAGCTCTTATTCATTGATTCAATTAGGTGAGAATAGCCTTACAACCTAGGAATCCTTTCTATGTGAGAAAACCTTTCACATCATGGTTGTAAATGTTTTCTGAGAATAACCTTTCAACAACACAACAACAACAACAACATTGACACTTCACTCTCAAAGCACCCTTAAAACATTTACATAGGTTTCATAAGATCATGCATAAACTCACAATTTGCCCTTTCAAGGTTCAAAACTACTTTAAATCACCAAATCTATAATTCTAACATTAGATAGGGATTTAATCATAAATTTGTGTAATTCTATTACTTCATTCTTTAGATCATAAAACTCCTATTTCATCATCAACAACCCACATTATGAGATCACAATTTGGAAAACATGGGGGTTTGCATGGGTTCATAGGGGATACATCATAAAGCATTGTAAATCATCGATTCATGCATATTTAGACATAATTAAACCACTAAGATCAATAATCAAAAGAAATGATGGTGTTTGAAGAAAACCCTAGCTAATTGTGGAATCCTACCATTTGAATTAGAGGAATTTGGGGACTCCATGGGTGGAAGGAACCCATGGATGAAAGCTATCATACCTCAAGTCCAATTGCCTATCTTTAATGGAGAATTTGGATCCTTAGCTTGAAACCCTAGGTGAAATCTTCTTCTTCTTCTTCAAGTTCTTGAGAGAGAATAGTTGAGAGGAGTTGGACTTCTTTTGGGATTTAGGAAAAATGAATTAAATTAGGGATTTTGGGGGTTAAAGATACTTATATAGGTGGTCTAGATGTAGGCAAAATGACATAGTATATGAAGTAATTAATTAGGAAAATACCCAACTAACCCTAAGAATAACTGCCAGCAGTGACCCACGAGACCCCTATCGACGGACCGTGGATAGACCTACGGTCCGTCCTGCACATCCATCACTAAGTAGAGAGAATTTGGCCATCGATGGAACCCTGGACCGACCTACGGTCCGTAGGTCCTTTCCGTGGTCCATGCTTGGACCTTTTTCCAAGTGACCCATCGACAGGCCCAGTCAATGGGACATGGTCTGACCCACGGTCCGTCCTGGTGAACCGTCGTTGGTCATCAAAACCATGACTTGAGACCCCTGAACTCTGGCAGAGTGACCAACCCACAAACCACACCTACGGTCCGTCGTTCAACCTGCGGGTCGTGGTTGGCCTCTGTGGCTGGCACCTGCAACTTTCCAAAAATTTGGTTTAATTCCCTCTTTCGGATACGGGGTATTACAATATCTCCCCATTGGGATTATTTGTCCTTGAATGAGGTTTAAACTGGCTGTAAAAGAGTATGATAGAAATTAACAACCTAATCGAATCAATGCAATGCATACAACCGAGGAGGGACTATCGACTCTAACTCTTAACATACTCAAATACAACACAAGGAAGTAGGAACTACATCTAACAACCATCATGCATGAAATTTCAACATTTCTTATGTTCTTATGAGGAACTACCTTCTCCAAGCTTTAAAGAATGTTCAACAAGATCTCATGGAGCCTATATGCAATTTACTCTCAAAAAGCATATAAAAAACATGTTCATCAATAAGGCATGAGTCAACTCATACTCAATGCACAACAACATGAGGAACTCATACTCAATGCACAACAACATGAGGAAAATAAGTCATTTAAGCCATTTATTTCAAAACATAAGCTTTTTCATGAACATGTGTAATCATAAGGAAATCATAGAAACACATAAATCACACATGACTCCTAAACAAAAAACAATCAAGAGGAACTCATTACCTCAAGCTAGGGGAGGATTTGAAGGAAAGAGATGAGGATATCGGGACTTCATATCGGCCTCGGCCTCCCAAGTAGCACCCTCAACTAATTGATTGCTCCACAAAACTTTTATGGAAGCAACTTCCTTATTCCTTAACTTCTTAACTTGTCGGTCCAAACTCTCAACCGAAACTTCCTCATAAGAGAGGCTTTCATCAACTCCCAACCCTTCTAGCGGAATTATGGACGTCGGATCTCCAACACACTTCTTAAGCATAGAGACATGGAAAATTGGATGCACTAATGTCAACTCATTTGGCAAATCTAACTCATAGGCAACCTTGCCAACACGCCTTAAAGATATGGGCCTACATACCGGGGACTAAGCTTCCCTTTCTTACCAAACCTCATCACACCCTTCATAGGTGATATTTTCAAGTAAACCCAATCATGAACCTCAAATTCAAGATCCCTTCTTCTAACATCAACATAAGACTTTTGTCGACTTTGAGCCGTTTTCAACCTCTCTCTAATAAGCCGAACTTTCTCAATAGCTTCATAAACTAGCTCAGGACCTATCAAGGCAACTTCACCCACCTCAAACCAACCTATAGGATATCTACACCTCATACCATAAAGAGCCTCAAATGGAGCCATACCAACACTCGACTGATAGCTATTATTATAGGCAAATTCCATCAATGGCAAATGGTCATCCCAAATACCCTTAAAATCAATCACATAAGCCCTTAACATGTCTTCCAAGGTTTGGATAGTACGTTCTGCTTGCCCATCGATTTGGGGAAGAAAAGTCGTGCTAAGCTTAACCTTAGTACCAAGACCTTTTTGGAATGACTTCCAAAATTAAGAACTGAATTGGGTACCTCGATCGGAAATGATATACAAAGGCACACCATGCAATTTTACCACCTCTCTCAAATACATCTTAGCATGTCTTCCGTCGAGTAAGAAACCTTGACGGAAAGGAAATGAGCCGATTTCGTCATCCGATCAACTATTACTCATATTGAGTCATGTTGTTGCCGGGTGCGAAGCAAACAAACTATAAAGTCCATATTCAAGTCTTCCCACTTCCAAGTAGGAATAGCAATGTCTTGGGACAAACCTCCTGGCCTTTGGTGCTCAACTTTCACTTGTTGACAATTAGGATATTTGGCCACAAATCCTGCAATATATTTCTTCATCTCATTCCACCAATAGACTTCTCGTAAATCACGGTACATCTTGGTGGCTCCTGGGTGAATAGAATACCGAGAACTATGGGCTTCCTCTAAAATTCGTTCCCTCAAGTCATTAACATTTGGAACACATAACCGAGCTTGGTACCTAAGTACGGACTTCTTAAGTACCGGTTCTTTCAACTCAACTTAAATGGGATCAAGACCTTGCTTAGCCTTTACATCCACCACAAAAGACAATTCGGACCCACTATGGACCATGACAACACCCTTAGTGGAATCTACTAGTTGAACACCTAATCGAGCCAACCTATGGACATCATAAACCAACTCTTTCTTTTCTTCATCTACATGAGCCATACTACCCATCGACAATCGACTAAGAGCATCCGCTACCACATTAGCTTTACCGGGGTGATAAAGGACGCTCATGTCATAATCCTTCAATAGTTCTAACCACCTTATTTGGCAAATATTCAAGTATTTTTGACTAAACACATATTGTAGACTCTTATGATCGGTGAAAACACCCACATGAATCCCATACAAATAATGCCTCCATATTTTTAAGGCAAACACAATCGCCGCTAACTCAAGGTCATGGGTAGGATAATTCTTCTCATAGATCTTAAGTTGCCTTGAAGCATAGGCAATCACCTTACCATTTTTCATAAGCATGCATCCCAACCCAACTCTAGAGGCATCACAATACACCACAAAATCATCCGTACCTTCCGATAGGGTCAACACCGAAGCAGAAGTAAGTCTATCGTTCAACTCTTGAAAACTTTTCTCACAAGCTTCCAACCACACAAACTTAGCCTTCTTTTGAGTCAAAGCCGTCAAAGGAGAAGCAATAGAAGAAAATCCCTCAACAAACCTTCTATAGTAACTGGCCAAACCCAAAAAGCTTCTAATGTCGGAAGGGGTTAGAGGTCTAGGCCAACTCTTGACCGCATCTGTCTTCTTAGGATCTACCTCAATTCCCTTACTTGACACAATATGACCAAGGAAAGCTACATACCTTAATCAAAATTCACATTTGCGATACTTTGCAAAAAGTTATTGGTCCTTAAGAACTTGCAACACAATTCTCAAATGGTCCACATATTCATCCTCACTCCTTGAATAGATCAAAATATCATCGATAAACACAATCACGAACATGTCTAGGTATTGCCTAAACACTCTATTCATCAAGTCCATAAATGCCCCATAAGTATTAGTTAAACCAAATTACATCACTAGAAATTCATAATGGCCATACGAGTTCAGAAAGACGTCTTTGGAATATCAACTCCTCTTACCCTCAACTGGTGATAGCCCGAACGAAGATCTATCTTAGAGAAATAACTAGCCCCTTGAAGTTGGTCAAACAAGTCATAAATTCTTGGGAGAGGATACTTATTCTTAATGGTCACTTTATTCAATTGACGATAATCAATGCATATTCCAAGAGACCCATCTTTCTTTTTAACAAACAACACGGGAGCACCCCATGGAAAGATACTCGGTCGGATGAAACCCTTATCCAATAAATCTTTTAGCTGCTCCTTCAACTCTTTTAACTCCGTCGGAGCCATTCTACAAGGAGGAATATAAATAGGTTGTGTATCCTAGAAGAGGTTAATATCGAAATCTATTTCTCGCTCGGGAGAAGTACCGGGAAAATCATCGGGGAAAATTTTTAGGAATTCGTTAACCACGGGAATCGACTCGAGAGAAGAGGTTTTAGAATCTACATCCCTCACCCTAACAACATGGTAAAAGCAACCTTTCGAGATGATCTTCCTAGCTTTAAGGTAAGACATAAATTGACCTCTAGGCATAAAATTTCTCCCCTTCCACTCTAGGATAGGCTCATTTGAAAATTGAAATCTGACCACTCGAGTTCTACAATCAATAGAGGCATAACAAGCATGCAGCCAATCCATCCTAAGAATGACATCAAAGTCTAACATGTCAAGTTCTATCAAGTCTATAAGAGTAACTCTATGGGACAAGGAAACAGGACACCTTCTATAAACCCTCTTAGCCACCACAGAATCACCAATAGGAGTACAGACAGAAAAAAAGTTCTAATTACACTTCTAGAGGAGCATTAAACCTCATTGCAACATACGGCGTCACAAAAGATAAAGTAGCACCGGGATCTAACAAGGCATACACATCATGTTGAAAAACTTTTAACATACTGGTCACTACATCCGGGGGACTCTCTTGGTCACCTCGGGATTTGAGAGCATAGAAGCGATTTTACTTTGGAGCATTGGAGTTTGAACCGCTAGGAAGAGCTTGTTTGCCTTCCCTTCATTTTTCTGTGAACATGGGGCAATCTCTCATTTTATAACCACTCTTCCCACAACTAAAGCAACCATCGGTGCTGGCTAGGCACTTACCATCATGTTTCTTCCCACACTTAGCACATGTAGACCTAGCCAAAGATGAACCACCACCATTCCCTCCTTGAAGTTTAGGGTTAGACACCCTATCCTTGTTAAACTTAGGTGGAACATTAGAGGAACCTTGACTGGAAAACCCTTGACGAAACTTAGGACGACCATGTCCATCGGATCTAGCATGTGAGAAATTACCATCACCGATCTTAGCCCTTTTTACCTCTCTAGACTTCTCTTTGAGTTTATCCTCTTCGATTTGTTGTGCATGCACCATGAGACGATAAATATCCATGTCACCAATGAGCATGGCGGTATGACACTCTTTAACCACCAATTTCAACACCCCCGATATAAACTTACTCATTCTAGCTCTTGAATCTGCAACCATTGTTGGAGCATATTTGGACAGTTGAGTGAACTTTAGAGCATATTCCTTTACACTCATGCTCCTTTGAAGATGGTTGATGAACTCTAGCACCTTGACTTCCCTCATCTCAAGGGGAAAAAATCTATCAAGAAAAGCGGATTTGAACCTTCCCATTCAATAGGACCCGCTCCCGCCGGTCTAGCCTCTTTCCATTGATTGTACCAAATTGAGCAACACCTTTCAATCAATAGGTGGCCAATTCCGCCTTCTCTCCCGAAGTCACTCCCATGATAGGAAGTACCTTGTAGACTTCCTCAATAAACTCTCGAGGATCTTCCTCAACTTTGGAGCCATGAAATTTCGGAGGGTTCATCCTCATGAAATGGCTCACTCTTAAAGTCGTTGTACCCACACTAAGGTTCACGAGGACTACCACATCTCTATTGGCTTGAGTCGTCATGGCTTGGGCCAACACTTGAAAAGTCGATCTAAACTCCGCATTTGTAACTTTTTCGGCCAAGGGATCGACCGGAGCTTGAGAGGGAGCTTGGGGATGAGCTTCTTGTTCCACATTCTCCCTCACATTCCTTCTAGTGTAAGCTCTTCGAATAGACATATCCTGAAGAGCATAAGGTAAGGATTAGAAGGGAGACTTTATAGAGTTAAACTCTATGGCACAACTTAAGAGTAATGAAAGAAGTGTAGTTTCCTAATCATCTTGTAGCCTCTCATTCATAAGTCTAGCGCGCTTCACACTCCTGAACAAGACTCTACTAGACGCGGCTTATGGGACATCATCCTAGGATCATTCTAAACCTTGTGCTCTGATTACCAAGTTTGTCACGACCCAGGGGTACCCCCTAGATATAATATAGCGTATAGAACCCCGAAGGACTCCATAGAAGCCACTTAGTCCTCATAACATAAAGCATTAGAACAATAAAAAGTAAAAACAACATTTAAGTCCAAAACATCTTTATAGAAAAATGGAAGTCTAACTTATGTCTCAACATAGTCATCTATTACAATCGAATGAAAGTGGACCTAGAACATACATTATGTCCAAAAAGGAAATACGAAAGTGAAACTACAATAAGGAAATCCGTCCTCGAACCATGAGGACTCACCAAGCTCGAAAAGAGATCAAAGTCCAAGCTCTAGCCACTAGAATGGAAACCCTGCCTGTCGGACCCTACATTTGGGAAAAATGTAGGCAAGAGTACCAGTTAGTACAAAAATGCACCAAGTATGATAATTCTACATATAAAAATTTAAAACATGCTAAAAATGACATTTTATTTCATGATAAGCAGTTTACCAAGTTTAAACATCATAATAAAAATAGTTGGAAAACATAGGTAATAACATCATGGTCAATGCAAGCTAAATCATCTTTAAGTCTTTGAGCACATATAAGATACTTCTTTAAGTAACCTTAGTTCATAAGTCAACTTGTTGTGAAAGAACTAGCCTTAACCGACAAAGATATCATGTGAGCTAAAACATGATCACTCAGTGTCTCCTTCGATGGTTGTTCTACATGCCTAAGGTAGAACCATGAACATCTAGCTTAAGTGGATCCACTAGCTAATCAACCTATGAGGGCACATAGTTATTTGATAAGGAGATTGCTACTAGAAATCCTGCCTCTACTCACGGGTGAGCTTCTATCTCATGAGACTTCTTCTAGAAACTCGGCCTCTACTCACGAGAGATCTTCCACCTCAAGGTCAATAGCCACTCGCTGCTAAGCTTAATTCTCACGGAATAGTATTTTCTTATTTATTTTCATTGTCCATTGAAAGACATGTCATCTTGTCAATCCAAGCTAGTTCATTAGGATAGCTCTTATTCATTGATTCAATTAGGTGAGAATAGCCTTTCAACCTAAGAATCTTTTCTATGTGAGAAAACCTTTCACATCATGGTTGTAAGTGTTTTCTGAGAATAACCTTTCAACAACACAACAACAACAATAACATTGACACTTCACTCTCAAAGCACCCTTAAAGCATTACATAGGTTTCATAAGATCATGCATAAACTCACACTTTGCCTTTTCAAGGTTCAAAGCTACTTTCAATCACCAAATCTAGAATTTTAACATTAGATAGGGATTTTATCATAAATTCATGTAATTCTATTACTTCATGCTTTAGATCATAAAACTCTTCTTTCATCATCAACAACTCATATTATGAGATCACAATTTGGAAAACATAGGGGTTTGCATGGGTTCATAGGGTATACATCATAAAGCATTGTAAATCATCAATTCATGCATATTTAGACATAATTAAACCATTAAGATCAATAATCAAAAGAACCCATGGTGTTTGAAGAAAACCCTAGCTAATTGGGGAATCCTACCATTTGAAATAGAGGAATTTGGGGATTCCATGGGTGGAAGGAACCCATGGATGAAAGCTATCATACCTCAAGTCCAATTTCCTATCTTCAATGGAGAATTTGGATCCTTAGCTTGAAACCCTAGGTGAAATCTTCTTCTTCTTCGTCAAGTTCTTGAGAGAGAATATTTGAGAGGAGTTGGTTTTCTTTTGGGATTTAGGAAGAATGAATTAAATGGGGGATTTTGGGGGTTAAAAAATACTTATATAGGTGGTTTAGATGTAGGCAAAACGACATAGTATAGGAATTAATTAATTAGGAAAAGACCCAACTAACCCTAAGAATAACTGCCAGCAGTGACCCATGAGACCCCCATCAACGGACCGTGGATGGACCTACGGTCCATCCTGCACATTCGTCACTAAGTACAGAGAATTTTGGCCATCAACGGAACCCTGTACCACGGGGCGTGGACCGACCTACGGTCCGTAGGTCCCTTCTGTGGTCCATGTTTGGACCTTTTTCTGAGTGACCCACCGACGGGCCCAGTCAATGGGCCGTGGTCTAACCCACGGTCCGTCCTGGTGAACCGTCGTTGGTCATCAGAGACCATGACTTGGGACCCTTGAACTCTGGAAGAGTGACCAACCCACGGACCACACCTACGGTTCGTGGTTCAACCCACGAGCCGTGGTTGGCCTCCGTGGCTGGCACCTGCAACTTCTCAAAAATCTGGTTTAATTCCCTCTTTCGGATACGGGGTGTTACAATAAGACATGATATGATGAAGTTTTAGGTTACCGAGGCCATGACCTTAGATAAGAAGATGTGGATGACACGTATTAGGGTAGATATTTAGTGGTAGTGTAGTGTTGTGTTTCTTAGGATGACTAGTGTTTGTCTGGTACTAGTTGGATTATTGTAGTTCTTTTTCTGTTTTTTATTATTGTTTTCAATAATCTATCCTAATATGATGTCTATTATGTTTTGATTATCACATCTTTTTATTGTTGTTTTTGGCTCCTTAATTTCTGGTAGACTTTGCCTTGTTACTTGTTATGTTTCTTTCACTGTCTCCTTTTTTTTTACACCTGGATTTGTTGAACTTGGGCCGAGGGTATTTCGAAAACAACCTCCTTCACGAGGTAGTGGTAAAGTCTGCGTATAATCTACCTCCCCAGATCTCAGTTGTGAGATTTCACTAGGCATGTTGTTGTATAATACTGATTTTTTTATTTTGCAAAAATGTCACATGTTTTCAACAAATTATCTCACCCTTTTCTCACACCTCTAGACCCGATCCAAATAATTTTTTTAATTCCTCGCCTACTCATTCATAAAATGAGTTTGGATTGGGTTTGAATAGAAGAAGGATTAAGATTCTTTTAATTTGATAGGGTCTGGGTGGGTAAGAAAAATGGATGAGGTAATTTTTTTAAGTGACGTGATATTTTTGGAATTTAAAAATTATTTTTAAGATTGTTTTTTTTTTAAAATTCAGCCTGTTAACGAAAAAGGTATATATACACCATTTATTAGACGATGAGGGTATATATGCACCATTCAGAGGCGTATCTAGAGGGGGTTCCGTGGGTTCATGTGAACCCATGCTCCCTCTCTAGATCATATATAGTAGTGTTATATTTTTTTTAAAAAATATTTAAATATAGAGGTGTGAGCCCATGTTAAAAGTAACATATAATAATACGATGATGATTGGGTGCACCTCTCTAAGCAAAGATAGAAACTTATATCTATCTTAGTTTTTTTAGTAATACTCCTCCAAGTGGTTATCGGTAACACTTTTTGCGTTTCAATCATTTTTCTCTTTTGTTTTTTTGGCTTTAATCTTTCAAAATTGTCAAGTGTGTTACATTGAAAATTCCTTAAAAAATAATAGCATTGTAAAAAATTTATATAATTAAATCAAATGTGTATATTAAAATCTAAAACTAGTAGTATTATATATGTTGGACCTATAGTTTTTAAAATTTAACGGTTCAGTGTTAAGAACGTAAAGGTCAAATCGATCAAATTTATATCTTAGATGCATTTTTTCGTAATAGTGCACTCATCCTTCCGAAATCCTGGATACGCCTCTGGCACCATTCATTAAACGACAAGAATATATATACACCACTTTTTTAATAAGAAATACATATGTTCTAAATCGCAAAGTGAAGGGGTATATTTACTCCTTTGCCCATTCTAGCCAAATATGCATTAGAAGTTTGAGGCAAATACATAAAAATTCTTAAATTGGTTAAAGGAAAGGAATAACGCGTGGACCATAAACTTAAATTGTTATGCCTCCAAATTTGGAAAGGAAATATTACAGCACAACATACAAAGGTAGGGCTTTTAATATGGTAAGTAAAGTTTAATGAAGAGTAGCATGTTAGTTATTACACAATGCCAGATAGAAGATGATGAAGAAAAGGAGACCACGTTGATGGCCTCAACCCATCGTCCAACTGTATGCTTTTCTGTCCTCCTGCTTTTCTCCATTTTCTTATTCTCCACCCCACCCCCCTCCATCCCCACCCCCACCCACACACAACAATGCACTATATACAACTAAGTTCTATGTGTATATTGTATATGTGCGGGCGTCAAAGTTTAATTTATATACATTGACAATATAAAAAGTTACATACTTCTCTTGTCTCATTTTATGTGGTACTTTTCGTATTTTGAAATTCAAATAAGTTTATATTTTTTTTAAAAACTATTTTGAATTATCAACTATTGTGATTTATAGTACTTTTTACGTAATTTACAAATATATAAATTGTATTTCAAAATTTTTTTAAAGTCCATGAGCAAATTTCTGATCAAAATTAAACCGTTTGACTCTAGAAAAACGCCACATAAATTAGGATAGGGAGAGTAACATTTTGAAGCAAGTAATTTTCCTATGTTTTAGATTATATTCCTAGTTTTTTTTATGGTAAGTTAGTTACTTGTGAATATATATTTTTAGGCTATTAATAGTATTAAAAATCCTTTTATATATATTATTAATGTAAAAAGTATAGTGTGCATATAGTATGTATATTATATGATGAATATTCCATCAATCTCCCGATCCCCCTTTAACTTCCTCCTCCCCCTCTTGTTTCTCAAGTTTATATAGTCTTGAAGAAGTTGTTTTTTCAATTAAGTCCTCTATTTTCTGTCCTTGAAGTCTAATTAAACTTCATTCATTAGTCCTCTCTCTCTCTCTCTCTCTCTACATGACGATGAGCAATATTAACCACAACAACTTGGGGGATACGACGCTAACAAAGGTGTTTGTAGGAGGGTTGGCATGGGAAACTCCTAAGGAAGCCATGAAAGAGCACTTTGACAAGTATGGTGACATCTTGGAAGCTGTCATCATCTCCGATAAGCTCACCGGAAGATCCAAAGGCTATGGCTTTGTATGTTATCAATTCTCCTTGTCTTATTTAAATCTCTATCACATTTATTTTTACAAGATTAGTGTATGACAAATTAACGTTTACTACTTTTTAATTTATGTAAAATCTCAATCTTTTTTCGCCTTTTTTTGGATAGGTGACCTTTAAGGACGCAGAATCAGCCAAAAAAGCATGCGAGGATGCCACTCCCATTATCAACGGGCGCCGAGCGAACTGTAATCTCGCGTCCCTCGGCGCCCGCCGTTCTCGCCCCTCTCCCTCTATCACTCCCCCTCCTCCTCCTCAACAAGGTACCTCTTATGGAAAATTTTATTATATGAGAGAAGTATTGAAAATATTTTTTCCTTGACATAAATTATTAGTTTCATCTCGAATTACTGACAGTCTTAAAAATACTTCTTTACTAGATTAACTAGATTTTGATACCCCAGATAAATCTCCAATCTGTCATATGAATACATAGCAAGTAGCTCAAACTATTGTAAGAGTACCCGTAAATTTGGGGAGAATTTAAGGGTGAATATCACTCATGTTGCAAGATCAAGGTGTATTTAAGTTCAATTAGTCAAGTAAAGAGGTGTTTGTAAGGCTGACAATAGTTCGGGAATGAAATTGATAATGAAACTCATGTTTATGAGTGTTTTCAATATTTCTCTCTTTCTATAATTTATCATGTTAAATAATGAATCTGAATTTATTGACACTCAATGTTTACATCAAATTACCATGGTTGAGGGAACTTATAAGATGAAACTATAGTATTATGAATTGATCATGATTATGTATAGAAATCTATATGCAAACACTTAATATGCATCTATCGATTTGACACGGAAATTGAATAAAGATAGATTTTTGTGATAATAAATTATGTGAAGTCTAATTTCTATTTTATATTTTTATTGAAAAATGTTGAAGGAGCTAATGTGGTAGGACCAAGGGCTAATTCAGCATCACCTGCAAGTCACGTGCAGTGGTACTATCCTGCTGCGGCACCCCAAGCTGCAGCTCCGGCTTCACCCTTTCACCATCAGCACCATCATCAGCCTCTTCCTTTCTATGGGTAAATATATAAATAATTAAACCCTAATTACTCTCTAATCTTTTTATTTTGATTTGGATCTCCATATTATTCTAGTTTAATTAGTTTTTCATTTAACTTAATGTCTGAACTATTCAGATTCAGACCTCCATTAAATGCAAATAAATGAGACCTTATTCTTACTAACAAAACTCCCTCCTTTTTCCTTTACGCGGTAAGATTTGGCGTACCACGGTCTAAATTATGTCCGGCGCGGACATACTAAGTTATAATAATTAATGATTTTTGACTATACCCAAGGTAAAATAGTTAAAAAAAAATTGTTTTCTCTTAGATGAAAAAGGATATACGTCACTTTTATAACGATAAATATATTAATTTTAAATGGCAAAGTTAATGAGTATGTCAAACCTTTTTTCCTAAATTAAAAGGAAGGAATACTACTTGAAATATTCTAAAAAGAAGTAAGATATGTCCCAATATTTAATTTATTTTACATAGTTGATACAACAATGATGGCAACCATGATCAAATTGTTATAAAGAATTTCCTATCTTATAAATTGAAAAATAGAGACATAATTATATCAACTGTTGGTATATTTGCAGGTATTCTCCAGCTTATATTGCCACAGACATGAACTACAATCATGTAAGTTCACCAACAAAAAAAAAACATTTTCATTATTCAGCCTTTTTTTTTTCATCCAATATTCGAAGCCCGCATTAAAATTTTGATTTTTCCTGGTGCACAGAAAGTAAGCTACAATGGTGGGGGCTACATGAATGGGCATTTTTCTCAAGTGTATCCAAGTCAGGCAATGATGCCAATGTACCCATACTATCACTTTCATCATCAGTCACAGACAATGGGCCTTCCAGCCCATATCTATTCTCCAACACCTGCTGGCCCAATACCTGCACTTCCAGCCCTTATGTCAAAGCCCACATCAATTCCTCCTACTGCAGGTACTCCCTCCGTCTCATATTAGATCGATCAACACTTTCTATTTAACATAGTGACATCAATATATAGAGTATTGGAAAATGTTCACATTCAAAACGTCATGTTGACTATAGGTTTAATTAATTCTATATTTGATATGAGACGATTATTTTTGATAAAACGAAAGGAGTATTATTAATTACTATAATAAAAAATAAATGATGCTCTCACGTAGGTCTCACATGGGGTTATAATATTAATTTCTTAATGGCCTGGATCCTTCTTCCAACGCACATCCACGTGGTGTTAGGAGAATATATTCAACATCAAAATCTACTACAGAGTGGCATAAATCTTTTCATCATATCCATAGGTCAACAAGGGTAGAAAAAGTAAAAAAAAAAATCATTACACTATAATAGAGTATAGACTAGAGATTTTCATTTTTACCTAGACATTACTTTTACCTATTCATTTTCATTTTTACCTAGACATTATATTTTCCTATTCATTTTCGAAAGTGGTGAAGATATTTTAATACTTTCAATTTAATTATTCAGATGATACTCGAAGTTCATGAATAACGATTATTTCTTTATCTTAATTTATTTGTCTGATTTGAATTTAACATGAAATTTAAATTATTATTTTTTTAATCTTGCCGTCTTAAATTAAAGATAGGTTGAATAAAAAAAGGGAAACATTTTTTTTTCAAACAAATTAAGAGAAAGAGTAAAGCAATGAAATTAAAAGTAATGCTACAATTAGTAGTAATAATTAGTATGAAGTGTGAAAAATATTTTAATAAATTATTTTTACTATGTTGATGATTAAAAAGAATCAAGGAAGTCACATGGTATACAATCACTTGGAACATGACCATGTGAGAATGCTAGAGATTCTCTTCATTTTTTTATTGATCATTTCTCAGTATTTTTTTTGAATAAATTACTAATAATTAGCTAAGTATATAGTGGTTTTTATTAAATATATAAAATTGGAAACTGATATTACAAAAAATCAGTTTGTTTGGCTGTGGAATAGGTACAATTATTATGATGAAAAGGATGATAAGAAAGAGCAATTATTAGAATGGAGAATTAAAGGTGGTGATTGGATCAAATAACAAAAGAGGATGAGAGGCTGCTCAGAGCAATGCTATTATTAGAGATATTCTGTAGTGGCTCTTCTAATTAATTTCCAATTTTATTTATTTTTTTCTTTGTAATTTTTCTAAGCAAAAACAAACAAAAAAAATTATTATTGTCAATCAGGTTACTAGTTAGATTTATTCATTTCTTATCTAATCCCTTTCTCTTGATGGCTAACATATTATAGGAGCTTCTAATTATTAAGCATAAACATTGAATTATATGTTTATTGAAACCTCTAAGCTTCTTCCTCTCTAGTTGCATATTTCATCTTCACTAATTCAAAGACCAGATCTACGATCACACTTAAATGAGTAAGCCTCAATTTAGATATCGGATTTTTAGCTTTTTAGTTTATTTATTGTTGAAAAGAGTATTGTTCATAGCTTGGCCTTTTTCAATTTTCTATTTAGCGATTTGAATTCTTCTATTTTTCCTGTCTAGCATTGAGACAAATAATACTACAAAACCATTACATACACATATGATGGTTGGAGGTGAATGTGGGTTAAGAGCTTCAATCACTACAACAAAAATAACTTTTAGTGGCAATAAGTAGGTACATTAACAAAGAGTGTTAAAACTTTTACCAACATTAGTTCATTGTACCTAATCTAATGTCCTTATAGGCTTTAGCGGCATTTAAACAAAGGTGTTAAAATGTGATTGTTACTTGTAATTACTGCTAAAAATATATATTTAGTGACAATTAAGATATTATCGTTAATTAATTATCGCTAAACATTATTTTTGATATGTGAGTAATAATTATTACCCTTGTGTAATTATCCTAATAATACTTATTTGTGGAACACTTTTTACACCCATGATGGAGGAGAGACATGGTTATTAGATGTATATGATGGGGTGCAACTTAATTAACCTATGTATTTATCAAATCTAGTTTTATATATAGTTAATTCTTTAATAAATTATGTAAATGTACTAATTAAGTTCATTTTAAGTATTATAATGGGGTACAAGAATTTTGATATCCACTTGCTTAAATTTAATTTGTTTCTTCATGGCAAGGGAGCACATGTGGCAGGCAGGATCATAAATCAGAATGGGACAGTCTGTTGTTTTTTTATTATTTTATTTTATAAAACTTAGAATTCTCAATCTAAATCATATAGCAGTAACCAAATGAAGAACATTGGTAGGTAACAACAATATTTCATCAGTTGCCTGGCTGGCTTCTGAATATATTAGGACAAAAAGAAGAAAACAACAACTTCAAAACCATTTGCAAAAAAACTTGTAGATTTCAATCTATGTGCAATTAAAGTTGACAATCACAACACATATTCAAGACTGTTTGGTAAGGTGTATATGAATAGTGTTGAATATAATGTATGAGTAATGCTAATATTAAATATATTGAGTTTATTTTATTCGTTGTGTTTGAATTGGTATATTAAAAAGAAATTGTATCACATAAATTTCTAAACAGAAATATTTTGCTCCACAAATATAATGAAAAGGACGTGGAATATATTTTGAGTGTAATAGTGTCTTTAAACATGCTAATGCAAGCATTAATTTTTTTTCGTATTATTAATACCATATATTTTCGTGTATTAGTTATGCATACCTTAATACCAAATAAAATATACATTAACTATATATATAAGTTAAAAAACTGTATCAAACAAGTTACTAATAACATACAAAACTAATATAAATATAATTTTTTCTAATACACCCTACCAAATAATTCCTAAATAGTTATCTCAATTTACTTAATAACATTTTCTTTGACGTTCCCTCCTTGTAAGTTGTAACTAATGTAAATGGAGCATGTCCAGCTCCAATAATGTGACGGTCAAACTTCTTGAACAATCAAGATATCGAAGATCAAATAATATTTTCATTCTCAATTGAAGTCTCTTTTATTAAACAAAATCACCAATTTCAAAAAAAATAAAATATTAGGACAGAAAATCTGCATTGGTTCAAGAGCCAGTAACCCCCAACTTTCGTGCAGATTAAGAAGGCATTTGGACATGCGATTTCATATCGTAATATGCAATTATGAGATGAAATTAGCTTTAGAACATGCGATTTTACGTTAATTTCACCTCATGAATTCATATCATGAGATGAAATCTCAAATTCTCCAAAAATCATAATTTGGGAATTTCAAATCATTATTTGAGATTTTTTCAAATACAAAAATTGATTCACAAGTTTATATCTTGTAAAAAAATCCACATTTAATTTATATATATCAACTAGTCATTTGTTTCATATGTAAATAAAAAAATTTTAAGGAGAGAGAAAATAAAATTAAGAAAAGAAGTGAAATATTGAAAACAATGGGTAGTAGGATGGATGGATCAGAGTTCCTATGTTTTTTGACACCACATGCTAAGGGCTTGAGGCCCAATTACTTTGGATCGAGTACTTGGATTGCATTTTACTGGTAAGGGGATCGTTTAAGGGAAAATTATTTTATTAGACATATATTCATATCACATATATTAATTTTAGGAAAAATTGTACATAATGGCAAACTATTAATTCAAATTAAATGGTACAACCATACTTTGATTTAATTGTGCCCTGTAGCAAACTGTTTGTCAGTCGCCTCTCTCCCTCAAACTCTCGCTCGCCACTCTCCCTCTCTCGCTCGCTCTCTCTGTCGCTTGCCTCTCTCGCTTTATACAAACAGAAATGTATAAATTGTGTTTCTGTTTGTATAAAGCGAGAGAAAATTGTATATACACATGCAAATACATATATCTTCGTCCTATACACTTATAATTATACAATACAAATATTCTCCTGTCCAGTTCTCTTTTGCCTTTCTCTCTTTCTCGCTTTATACAAACATAGATTATACAAAATACAATGTATAATTTATGTTTGCATAAAGCAAGAGAGAGAACGATATTTGATATACAAACGTTTTATTTCAATTCAATTGTATACAAATTCAAATTTTATACAGATATACAGGCACATAAAATTAAATTGAAAGACTTTCAACGATTTATACAAACGAGAGGCTGGCAACAATTTATACAAATGGCCTGCCAACGGAATTATACAAATCTGAAGAGGAGCCAGCGAATTATACAATTACTTCTTTTGTATATATGTATAGCGAAATAGCCTAGTTATAGCATGCTTGCTATGGAGCGCAATTATGCAAACTTTGCTATAACATACAAATATGAATTTTGTGTTTGCTATATGTGAAAGTTGCTCTTAGTTTTATCTATACTTATAAATAATTACGTATGTTACCACTACTTAAGAGATTTTTATCATATATTGAGGAAGATATATCTGAATACATATTTTTTCTTGCTATCAGATATATTAAAATATGGAGAAAGGCGAGCGTGATGGGAAGGGAGCCGAGTAAGATAGTCATGTATTTCAAATACATGTGAATCATAATAGATACGTATTAGATACATGCTTTTGTACGTATCTAGTGTGATTCACATGTATCTCGGATACCAGGTAGGCAGGTACATAGGAAAATGGCAAGCGAGATGGGAGGGAGGCAAGCGAGATTTGTTATTTATCCCATTAAATACAGTGTATCAAGAACAAATTACATCTAATTTTGACCTCATGTATCCCAAGATACATGTATCTGGACGCACCAAAATCTAGTAAGGTTCGTAATATTACAAACTAGCGTATATCTAAGTAATTTTTCTTTTCAAATAAGTTGGTCTCGAATTTTTAATTTTCAAATGGATTGGTTTTAAATTTGGAAAAACTACCTGATTACACAAACATTTCTACTAGAAATACTAACTCACTCTATATTTAAAATATTACATATTGTCACACTAATTAATAGTTCATACCAAATTTTAAGTTAGATACACAACTCCTTTAGATTTCAAGTCAGATACATGTATCAAATAAACTTATTACATGTACCATTGATACCATTCGCATTCTGTAAACACATACATATGAAGAGAGACGAGCGAGAGAGTTAACATGTATTTTTTTTATATACTGAATACATGTATCTTTGATATTAGATGCATTATAAAATACAGATACTTATGGTGAGAAGCGAGCGAGAGCGTCAGTATATCCCAAATACATGCAAATCATAGATAAATACATTGTGTCTAGAATAAATTACCTGCTTTGACCTGCATATATCTGAGATACACATAGATCTGAGTGTGCCAGATACATGTATCTGACAAAGGATGATTGTAATCAGAGTATTGAAAAAAGGGGTGGAAGGAAGGATGGATGAGGGTTCTACATTTTTTGACACCACGGGCTAGGAGACTTAGGCCCAATTTCTTTGGACCGAGTACTTGAACTACATCTTACTGGTATGGGGATATTTTAATTGCACGATTTATTTTTCAAATAATCTAGTCCTTTTTTTTTTTATTAGAAAAATATGCTAAAATGTGATCATTCAACCTTTTGCTTTATATAACAAAATTAGTCTAATTTTTAAAATTATGAAAATTGGTCAAATTGCTTCTTCCTTTCAATTTCATCATTAATGACTCTTTCTCCTCCCCCTCCTTTGTGTTTTCTTCATGTGCATATTTTTCTTCTTATACGTTGTTTTTCTTTCTTTAATTTTTTTTTTAAAAATAAAATTTGACATACCAAAAACGTGAATCGTTTCGAGCGAATTATAGATCAAAAGAGTTGAAACATCGAGAAAATTTTATATTTAAAATTTGGGACTGTTTAGAGATAATTTTTGAGTTGATCGAGATTAAATAGTCAGTGTATAGTTCATGTATACTCAAAGTATGTTTCATGTATAGTTAAGCTATATTCAACTTCTTGACTGTATCATAGTGTATATTCAATATATAACTCATGTATAAGTAATCGATATTGTATCTTCAGTGTATAATTTCTATGACTTTTGCTATATTGTATAGTCTGTGTATACTTTCTATGATTTTTGACCTTTTTATGTTAATAAAGCATGACTACCAACAAGGGTTGTGGTGTTGTAAGTACTCCTTCATCCTTAACCAAGAGGTCTCGGGTTCGAGCCCCCTTGGGTACGGAGTCGCCTTTGTTAGGGAGCGCTTTACCCCCCAATGTGGGACTTTCTGGCGCGAATTCGAATTTAGTCGGGCTCCAATGTGGGTACTGGACACCGGATGGAAAACCAAAAAAATAAAATAAAGCATGACTATACTTGTTAAAACTAATTACTTTATTGTATATATTTGAAACCATCCCTTTTTTTTATTTTCAAATGAGTTGGTTTTAAATTTGTAAAGCTATCTAATTACACAAACATTCATACCATAAATGCTAGTCCACTTTACAGTTTTGAATAATTATATGTTGTTTCACTAATCAATAATTTTGTATAAAATTTCATTCAAGATATATGTATCAATGCTACTAAATACATGTATCTTTGATACTAGATACATTCTATAATACACATACACAGGGAAAGAGGCGAGGAAAAGATGGAGAGAGGAGAGAGTCAAGCAAGGTTGTCAACATGTAGAAATTGATATTGTAACACCTGAAAAATTACTAAGTCCAGATCAGCTCATGAAAGTTAATAAATTTATCCAAGTCTGCTGAACTTTGAGTTTTATGAGCAACATCTATTGACCATAGATGAAACCATGACTCATAGATGAGGCTCGGAGACCAAAGTTTAGAAACAAGAAATTTGGTCTAAGATTTATGAGTTGAGTTTATGGTTCGTAAAGCTATTACAAGTCATAGATTTGAGTCGTAGATCAGCTTCAGATACATGAACTTTTATCTGAACAACACACACTAAATATACAGGTTGTAAATCCTTTTACAGACCGTGGATTGGGTTCGTAGTTTCAAGTTCAGATATTTAAAAAAAATTATTTTTATGAACACGTTTGACGATTCATAGTCTGATCTACGGATTGTAGATGATTCTCGTAGAATTAAACTTTAGAAACTTATATTTCTCTCTGATTACTACGGACAAGGATTTACGATCCGTAGATGGAACCACAAACCATAGATGCCCTCGTGGAATTTGCCGAACTCAGTTTTCAATCAAGGTTATTTTTATTTTTTCCACTCTTTTAATCCCTATACTACATCGTTTAAGACTATTATAAGTGAGATTTAGAGTAACTAGTCGACCTAAACCCTCCTCTTTCATGCGTAAGACCTAAAAATCAGATTTTCTCTCTTTCAAGTTTCCTCTCAAACAAGAACTAGGGTTCCATAGCATCAAGCTTTAGTTCAAAGTTTCAAGGTAGGGCTTCTATTTCTGGTATGTGAAATTTCAGCAATGAATATATTTTCACCCATTGAGTCACAAAGAAAACGTTGTTTCTCAGTCGATGCTTTTTACAATAGTTAGGGTTCTTATGCAAAGTACGATTTTTTAGTGTTTTTCATATTATTCATCAAGGATGGTTTAATTGTATGTTTTTCAAATTATAATTTAGTATTTCTGACAATATTTTCATGAACCCTTAGTAAATAGATATTTTCATGTCTCATATGATCAAATTTAGAATTTAAGATACTTTCAGATAAAACATCTCTCAGATATTATCAATTTTATCAAAATTCATGAGCTATTAAGTTGTTGTCAATATTATTCAGTATTATCATATTATTATTATTTACAATTTTATTGCATGTTCCGTTGGGATTTTACTTAGCATCGAATGGACCTAAGGATGAAGACTCACCAGTTAGTTGAGGACTGAGATCTTTAGTAGCAATCCCTATGCCCCAAAACTACATGCCATCATGGGGTTATAAGGGTCACTTGTTAGTTGAGTATTGATTCCTTAGTCTTTTACAAACCTTAGCTTAGTGGTACCACATTAGCTTAGATCAACCTTTATATTGTGATAAAGTATATTCAGCCCTTTTGTTGAGGATTATACATCAAACTTTATGGTTAGCTCATATAGTTATATGTTAGTTATTAGTATCTCTCACTATTCCATTTTATTTGTTGCATAACCTTGTAGTCAATTACATTAGTTTTTAGTATATTTCAGTTGCATATTCTTCTTCTTGATCATTGCATCATTTTATGATATTCAGTCCAACATTTCATATTAGTATGTCTATGTAATATGTTTACGTAACACATTGAAAGTTGGAAAGTTGATATGAAAAGGAATAATTGCATAAAGTTGCTGGTGCAACTGATTTATGAATTGGAGTATGCTGCGTACACAGTTATATAGCCCGTAGATCCCAATCATGGATAATGTCCTGAAATTGAGAATTTGTCAAGTATCGTGTGGGAATCTACAAGTCAACAGGATGGGTTGTTCGTGGTAATATGATTCTTACTTGTGTCTCGTAGATTGGGTTTCAAACTTAGTGAAATTTTTGTGCAAGGTTTCTACGGTTAGAGTCTACGGCTCATACATGGGAGTACGGGTCGTGGTTGACTTTTCGTATTTAGACTTCAAGAATTTTAGGTTTAATTTCCAGTAAGTGATACACAACTATCCAGTACGGTCCATAAAAATAAAATATGACCCCTAGTTGGCCATCTGTGGTTCCAAGCCTGAGGTCAAGGCTTAAGGTTAAAGGTCAGTGTACGAGCAGTGCTTTACGGCTCGTTGAAAGATTGAAGGCTCGTGGTTTGAGTTCAGAAAGTGAGTTTCCAGTAAAAGTTTATTGGACGTCAAGTACGGTCGGTAGAAGGATGTATAGAGCGTACATATGATCGTAGAAGTTGTTTGACATTTATTCTCATGGTTAATTAGGTCTTTTTCTACTCTTTTGATAATGTAGTGTCTCGTTAGATTGTTTTGAGCACTAGACCTATTTATAGCATAAACGACTCTTTCCATAAATTTTCAATGGGAAGTTTGAACTATTTTTTTTAACTACAAGTATTTATTTGACGAATATTATTAAATAATTAATATAGTTGATAGTTAATGGCCCAAGTTCATAACTTATTTAATACCCTTTACCACTTGTCCCATAAAATTATAATAAGTTAGTGGAGTTTGTCACTTTAAATAAACTATTAATTTAGAAAAGAAAAGAGAAGGAGGTAGAAACTTACCGTGCGAACGAACATGAGAAGAAAAACTCATGCTTAAGTTTAAGGTAAAAGATACAGTACTTATGCCGCTAAGTTTTGATGTAGTTTTTCTATTCTAGGATGTATATGAGCATAAATTTATTATTATTATATATTGATGAATAAATATTTGATTTTTAAATGGTTGTCATTGGGGCCTGACAAAAAGGTGGGAAAATCTTGTTCTTTTGGTTATTGTCGAGCTAAGGATGAAGTTAGGGCCATTATGGGTGATGATGATCTCATCATTGGATGACATATAATTTTGGGTTTAAATGTAAGAAGAGCTTTGGTTCATGCCGCCATCGGTTCAATTTCATTTAATATCAAATGTTTATCATATTATAAGTTTAGTTTTGATATAGTGGGATATGTAATTAAATATTAGGTGTATTGTATTATATGAACACCATTAGAGTTATGTTATTTGGAGGAACTAAGACTTTACCCTAAGCTTGAGGTCTAGAAAATTGATTATATTAATATTGGTGTCTACAGTCTACAAACTTGTTTGCTTATGAGAATTACATATTTGACAGATTGGGAACATTTTAAAGCCTTACGAAAAGAAAAAGCAAAATTGTGAGGATTTGTGACACGTCTTTGACATTTAAGGTATGTTAAGACTTTAAGACTTCGTTGAAGGATGTTTTCCTAATTAAAGTTTAAAAATGGAATAGACAATGGGTAAGGGCGAAAGATGGGGGTCTCGTACCAATAATGTGACGAGCATTGGTACGAGTACCAGTGTTATAAAGGGAAAATTTATTACTATAGAATGAGGGTTGTAATCTAAGAATGCCAAAGCATGTAGGCATTAGCTGATATATTATTAAATTGATTTTTTTATGTGTGATTGCATTTCTTTATTGAACCCATATATTTGTAATAGTTGAAGTGATTATATATCATACATATAATTGATTGATTGAGATGCATCATCATTCCTTTTGATTGAAATCATATTATGCACATGCATTGACATAAGATTGCGTATAAGTTGGGCACGTGGAGATCGTCCATGCAGGGATTATTTGATTTAATGATAGTGCATTGAGATCGTCCGCACAAATATGTCGAGATCATCCGTGCTAGGATTGTTTGATTTTATGATAGTGCGTTGAGATTGATCGCACAAACACGTGAAATCATGCGTGTAGGTATATGGAACTCGTGAGTCCTCCATGGGTCATGAATTCTTGATGTATTTTCGAGAAGTATCTTGTATATACGATTGAGAAATACTTGGCATCCGAGTCATATCATTTTATGGTTTCACATTGCATCGCATCTCATTACATCCTTCATTCTTGTTGATTATTGTTTTATTGGTGGTTGGACTTTGCGTGATATTTGATTACCTCTATTTGATGAAAATTGAATGATAAGTATAATGTAGATTTGTATAAGTAAAAAGATGATTTTCTTATTGTACTCATGTCACTACTTTTTACTGCCAATCTATGAGACATACTAGGTAAACGTGGTTTCATACTCATATTACACTTGTTACACCTTTTTTTTTGGTGAAGATCCAATTTCGGATACGAGCACATTTTATGGAGCATTTTAAGTTCGAGCTTGGATTATCTTAGAATTATGGTGAGCTGCTTGGCTGTTTTGCAACCCACACCTCCCTCTATCTTATTATTTATTCTGTTATTTTCGTCTTTAGACATGATATTTCTTACATTTAGGTTTGTTATTTAGTTTCAGACTTGCACCGTATTTTAGAAGCTCTTGTACTTATGACACCAAAATTTTGGGTGGTATTTTAGCTTTCTACATTTCATACTTGTGAAAGACTTAGTGTTTGAGATATTCTACTTGTCGTTTATCATTTCACGTTATTTATTTTGTTGAATTGGTAAAACTCTTGGGTTGGCTTACCTATCAGTTGGGAACATAGGTGCTATCATGATATGTGAAATTTGGGTCATGACAATTCAATATCTGAGCTCTAGGTTTAACAGTCTCACGAGTACAAGAGCAATGTCTAGTAGAGTCTTGCGGGTCAGTATGATAATGTTCATACTTATCTTCAAGAGGCTATAGGACATTTAAGAAATTTCTATTCTTTCCTTCCTTATTGTGCGCACGTGACTTTGATGGAATTATAATCTTGTTGTCCCATTCTCTCACAATTAGGAAGGACTCATGCATCAGCGATCAAAGATTGAGAGCTTGCACCCACACCCACTGCTAGGGTTATTGCAAGAGGTAGATATAGGGAGCGAGGTCTAGGTAGAGGTTAGGTTGTATCATTTTGGGCTAATAGGTCTGTCATGATTGTTGGTGAGTAGAAATTGATTGAAAGGGTTAGAAAGATGAATTTTACGACTTATACCGGTAACTTCAATGAGAATATGTATGAATTTATAGACCGTTGTCATAAGAGGTTGCATAATCTTGGATTTATGGAGTCCTATGAAGTTTACTACACTGTGTTTCAGATGATTGGCCATGTCAAGCAATGGTGAAGAGATTACGTTAATAGTAGGCCAGCTAGATCATTTCCACTTGTATGGACTTAGTTTACTCACGTGTTTTTAGAAAAAAGTTTGTTCCACACAGTGAGGGGGAGCGCAAGAGGGTCGACTTTGATGGTTTACAACATCAGGGTATTTCAGTCATTGAATATGAGGTTCAATTCTATACCTTGGCTAGGCACGCTTCGATAATACTTTCTACTGAGGGGGAGAGAGTGAGAATATTGGTATAAAGAGTTGATTTTCTGATTTATATAAGAGTTTCTTAGGTTTCCACTTGTGGTGTTCCATCAGAGAAAGTTGTAGATGTTGCCAAAGAGTTAGACATGATTTTGACGTGAGAGATTTGAGCAGCATGAGGGTAAGAGGGTCCGTCATTTGAGTTGAATATGGTATGTGAGTCATTTTATTTGCATTTACATATTTGTACTATTGTTGGAGATTTCATAGTGGTAGATCAAATATATCGATCGTGTGTAGTTACTTTGATGAGACATTATACTCGAGTAGATTTAAAAGACTTATATGTGATGGATTTTTTATGTTATTCTGAATTGGTTATCTTCTTATCATGCAATTTTGAATTGTTAGGCTAAGACAATTACATTAGCTATGCCTGGTATTCCTATAGTAAAGTGGAGAGATTTTATTGGTCACAGTTCAAAAAGGGTGATATCATTTATTAAGGCTGATCTCTTAGTGGAGTAAGGATGTTTGACTCACTTAGAACATATTCGAGATATTAGCGTGGAGACTCATATGCTTGAGTCTATTCTGATTGTGCATGGTTTTTAGAGATACTTTCGACAGACCTATCAGGTCTTCTACCTGATCGTGATATTGATTTTTTTGTATCGATTTGAAGCCAGACCCTTAGCCTATTTCTATTTTGGCATATCGTATAGCACCAGCCAAATTGAAAGAGTTGAATGAGAAGTTGCATGATCTATTGAGAAAGGGGTTCATTAGGATGAGTATATCTTCTTGGGGTGCTCTAGTGTTATTTGTGAAGAATAAATATGGATATATGTTTATATGTATTGACTAACGACAGTTGAACATATAAGGGTGGAGGAGATTCCTCAAACATCTTGTCAGACATATTATGGCTATTATGAGTTTTTGGTGATGGCTTTTGGGTTGGCTAATGCCCCAATAGCTTTTATGGACTTGATGAATGGGGTGTTAAGACTGTACTTGGATTCCTTTGTTATTGTCTTCATAGATGATGTATTGATATATATTCTTGTAGTAGGAAGAGCACGAGCATCATTGAGGATTGTGCTTAAAATTATGAAGAAGAAGAAGCTCTATGCGAAGTTTTTAAAGTGTGAGTTTTGTCTTAGTTAGTTAGCATTCTTGGGACATGTAGTGTCCAAAGAGGGTATTATGGTGGATCCTAAGATGATTGAGACAGTTTGACATTAGATCAAACTTTTTTTAGTTATTGAAATTTGGAGTTTCTTAGGCCTTGTGGGTTATTATCGGTAATTTGTGGAGGGGTTCTCAACCATTGCATCCTAATTAACTAGATTGACCCCCAAGGAAGTGGCTTTCTAGTGGTTTGTGAGAGGTGAGTTTTCAAAAGCTCAAGACTTTATTAGTTACTACTCTAATTTTGACTCTACTCGTGGAGGGAGTGGATTTTATCATATATTGTGATGCTTCTTGGATTGATCTTGATTGTATGTTGATGTAGAAGGGAAATGTAATAGCTTATACTTCGAAGCAGTTGAAATGATTCACGAGAAGAACTATCTTACCTATCACTTGGAATTCGCAGTTGTACTATTCACATTGAATATTTGAGGGTATTACTTTTATATTGTGTATTGTGAGCTGTTCAAGGATCATCGTAGATCTCTAATATATACTCAATTAGAGAAAGATCAATTTGGGGTAGGGAAGATGATTTGAGTTACTCAAGAACTATGACATCAATATTTTTTTCATTTGAATAAGGAGAATGTGGTAGTAGATTCATTAAGTAGAAAGATAGTGAGTATAGGGAATCTTAGCTTTGTCACAGGTGGGTGAACTTTCTTTGGCTATGAATATTTGATCCTTAGCCAATAGCTTTGTGCGACTTAATATTTCAAAATCTGGTAGAGTTTTGTTTTACATGGAGGCGGGGTCGTCCTTATTAGATCAGATTCGGGGTTAACAATTTGATGATAGAGATTTGTGTAATATTTGAGACAAGGTGTTACAAAAAGAAGCCAGGGAGGAAATTATTAATAGTAAAGGAGTCTTGAGAATAAAAGATCGTATTTATGTTCTTTGGATAGGTGTGTTGACTAGAATGATCATGGAGGATGCTCATAGTTTAAAGTATATAATTCATACGAGTTCTACTAAGATGTATCATTTATCAGCAAGTGATGTATGAACACCAAAAACGTTGAGGTGTTACTTAAAAGAGGTCCATCCTAGAGTGGAAGTGGGAAATGATTTCTATAGACTTTGTGGTAGGGTTGCCACGGACCTTGAGTAAGAGTTGATGTTATTTGGGTCATTGTGTATTGATGAAGAATGTCTACATATCTCGTGCCAATTCAGACTATTTATAATTTAGAGAAGTTAGTCCAGTTTTCTATTCGGGAGATAGTTTGATTACATGGGTGCCCATATCTATTATTTCATGTTGAGGCACATAATTGATATCTCATTTTTGGCAGTCTATGCCGAAGGAATTGGGACTCGGGTGGATCTTAGTACATCCTTACACACATAGACTAATAGTTAGTCTGAACGGACTATTGAGGTCCTTGAAAACATGTTGTGGGTGTGTGTGATCGTCTTGGTGATTATTGGGGATAATATTTGCTTTTAGTGGAGTTGCATACAACAAAAATTATCATTCGAGTATTGAGTTGGCACCATTCAAAGCATTGTATGGTAGGAGATGTGGATCTCTAGGTTATTGGTTTGATGCATTTAAGGTTAGGCCGTGGGGTACATATCTGGTTAGAGAGTCCTTGGATAAGGTTAAGTTGATTGAGGATAGGTTTCTTATGGCTTAAAATAGGCAAAAAAGATATGCAGATCGAAAGATTTGTGATTTAGAGTTAATGATTGAAGAGTGGGTTCTATTGAAGGTTACACTTATAAAGAGTGTGATGAAATTTGAAAAGAAGAACAAGTTGAGCCCGAGTATATTTTCCCTATCGAGATTGATCAACATATTGGTGAGGTGGCTACAAGTTGAACCCTAGTCCAACTCAGTTAACAGTTTACTCCCAATTGAATATGTATATGACTGAAATGTAACTGAAATACTGAATAGCTCAAATATTGACATGCAATTTGATAATGCAAAATTTTTATACTGATATTGTAACATTCGAAATCCCCAGCATGATTATCTGTTTAACTAACCTAGCAAGTATAATTTGTGAACTAAGAGAATATATACAACTAGGGTTTTAAGTTTCATACAAGGAATTAAGCAAACTTTCCAAGAAACAAGCTATTTCGATTTAGTATACAACAATAGCTAAATCACCGCAAATATCCAAGGTTTTAGAAACCCAAGGTCTAAACAAGATATGGAGAATCAAGGAGCTGACTGAATTCTAGGGATCTAGTGTATGAAAGGAGTCCACTAGTGAAATCCCACCTGGAGTCAAAATCTACGAAGAAATCCTTTGATTTCGAGGCTAAAACTTGAAGAACGCTGCTGCTTGTTCTTGAAGGAAACTGGCACCTCTTTCTCTTCTTTTCGTTCTAATTTGGATGATTTTTAGAGAATGAGGGTTCTGGGTATGTCTGACTAGTTTATTGGGCTTAAACTGAGTAAATTGATGTAGTTTAGGCATCAAACAACGTAGTTTAAGTGCCCAATCCATAGGGGAAAGGACCAAAACGACCCTGACTTAAAACTGACGAGTGCCATCTACTACAGGATTGACGGGCCGTCGTTTGACCTCCCAACCGTCGTCAAGAGTCATCGTTTATGCTCTACCCGACAGTCCTTCACTAAAATGAGTATCTTTTTTTTACCCTGAGCTTGTATTTTAGAAAACTTTGTGGCGTTGGAAAGAGGATTCAATTATCTTTCATTTGATAGGTCATGGGCCACCTAATTCATTTTGTGCTAAAAGATAGTTTGAAGTTGACCCAACAACAATTTTCCTCTAAATGGCTGTTGATCCTCACCTATGGTCAGACCAACGGTCTGTAGGTCCAACCACGAACCGTACTGGTCAACTATGGGTGGGATCAGAGAGACCATCAAACTCTGGACCCTAACGATGGAACAATCCTATGGTTCGTGAGTAAATCAATGGACCATGGTTCACGGCCATAGGTGTCATCTTTAGATTCTGAATCTCTTAAGTCTGGGACTGAACCGAGGGACCCCACCTACAATCCGTGGTTCTATCTACAGTCTGTGGGTGGTTTCTGTTGGTTCTGACACTAGATTCTAAAAAGCTGCATTTTTCTATTTTCTCGAGTCTAAGGAGCTACAATATCTCCCCCTTGGGAACATTCATCCTCGAATGAAGTCTAAACAAGATGAGTATGGAGGGAAGAAGTTGCAATCCCTACGACTAAGTACTAGAAACTGATATCTAACTGAACTGAGTTCCAAGAACATGCAAATATGATGAAATGAAAGAATAACTAAGGGAACAAGATACTAAGACTGAATTACACAAGATTAAACTGAGAGACTGGAGAGTAACTATTACCTCAAGCTAAAACAGAATCGTAAGGAAAGAGGTGAGGATACTTGGCCATCATGGCTGCTTCTGCTTCCCACGTAGCTCCTTCTACGGACTAACTCCTCCACAAAACCTTCACTGAAGCGACTTCCTTATTTCTCAACCTACGAACTTGATGGTCAAGAATTTCAACTGGCACCTCTTCATAAGTGAGACTATCCTTCACAGCCACACTCTCTAATGGTACTATTGATATCGGATCACCTACACAATTCTTCAACAAGGAAATGTGAAAGACTGGATGAACCGCTGCTAGTTCTGATGACAACTCTAACTCATAAGCCACATTACCTACCCTTTTCAGGATTCTGTAAGGACCTACATAACTAGGACTAAGCTTTCCTTTCTTGCCAAATCTTATCACCCTCTTCATAGGGACGCCTTCAGGAAAACCCAATCATCAATTTCAAACTCTAAGTCTCTTTTCCTCACATCTGCATAGTACTTCTAATGACTTTGAGATGTCTTTAGTCTATCTCTCATGAGTTGAACTTTCTCTAGAGCCTCATGAACCGAAGCTGGCCCAATCAATGTTGCTTCACTTACTTCAAACCAACTAATCGAGGACCTGCATCTACGCCCATATAGTGTCTCATACAGGGCCATCTGAATACTGGACTAGAATACCTAGAGTTATGAGGTTCTGTAAGGATCTGCTGCCTCAACTCACCCACATTAGGAACACATAAGCGACCCTGGTAACGAAGCACACCATTTCCCTCTTGGGAGAAAACCTCAACTTTTTGTTGATGAACTGCACCTTTCAACTAAAGTAGTATATGATCACTATCTTGTTTTTCCTTAACCTCCACTACGAATGAAAATTCTGATCCATTCTAAACTATCACCCCACTATTTGATGTGTCTGTAGGACAAACTCCTAAGCGAGCAAGCCGGTGTACATCTTTGGCTAGCTCTTTCCTTTCTTCTTCAATATGTGCTACACTACCCATAGACAGCCTGTTGAGAGCATCAGCCACTACATTAGCCTTACCAGGATGGTAAAGCACATTCATATCATAGTCTTTGAGGAATTCAAGCCATCTCCTCTGACAAAGATTTAACTCTTTCTGGGTGAACACATACTGGAGGCTCTTATGATATCAACATGAACACTATACAAGTAGTGTCTCTAAATATTTAGGGCAAATACAACGGCTACAAGCTCGAGGTCGTGAGTCAGGTAGTTTTTCTCATGTACCTTAAGTTGTCTAGAAGTGTAAGCTATAACCTTAACTCGCTGCATCAGCACACAACCTAGGCTGACCCTGGATGCATCACAATAAATCATATAACCATCTGGTAGAGTCAAGACGAGAGTTGTAGTCAACCCAGTCTTCAGATCTGGGAAGCCTTTCTCGCACTCATCTGACCACTACTGAAATTTGACCTTCTTATGAGTTAACTTGGTCAATGGGGAAGCTATGGATGAAAATCCTTCAACAAATCTCCTGTAATACCCGACCAAACCCAAGAAATTTCTGATATCTGTTGGGGAGGTGGGTCTGGGCTAGTGTTGTACTGCATCAATATTTTGAGAGTCCACTCAGATCCCTTCGTTGGATACTACATGACCAAGGAAAGCGATGGACTGTAACTAAAATTTACATTTGTTGAACTTTGCGAATAACTGGCGATCTTTAAGAGTTTGTAGAACAACTCTCAGATGAGTCGCATGCTCTTTCTCACTTCGAGAATAAATGAGGAAATCATTAATAAAGATGATGATGAACAAGTCCAAATACTATTTGAACACCCTGTTCATTAAATCCATGAAAGTTGCAGGAGCATTTGTTAGTCCAAAAGAAATAACTACAAATTCATAATGACCATACCGAGTTCTGTAAGTTGTCTTCGGAATGTCATTATCTCTGACTCTGAGCTAATGATAGTTAGATCTGAGGTCTATATTAGAAAACCAACTAGCACCCTGAAGTTGGTCGAACAAGTCATCAATCCTGGGGATGGGATACTTATTCTTGATTGTGACTTTGTTCAACTACCGATAGTCAATGCACATTCTGAGAGAACCATCTTTTTTTTTCATGAACAACACTGGAGCACCCCATAGAGAGATAATAGGTTTGATGAAACCCTTATCTAGAAGATCTTTCAACTGTTCTTTTAATTCCTTAAGCTCGGTTAGAGCCATTCTATAAGGAAGAATCGAAATGGGTTGGGTATCTATTCCAAAGTTGATTTCCCTTTCGAGAGGAACTCCGAGAAGATCTTCTGGAAACACTTTTGAAAACTCATTTACTACTGGAACTTACTCAAGAGTTGGGGTTTTAGAGTTTGAATCCTTAACCTGTACAAGATGATAGATATACCCTTAGGATATCATTTTTCTGGCCATAAGGTAAGAGATGAATCGACCCATAGGCAATGAGCTACTACCTTTTCACTCTAAGACTAGCTCATTTGGAAACTGAAACTGAACGATCGAAGTTCTACAATAGACAGAGGCATAACATGAATGTAACTAGTCCATGAATAGAATGATATCAAAATCTACCATTTCTAACTCTATAAAATCTATTGAGGTTACTTTCTGAGAGACTGTGACGGGGCAATTTCTGTATACCCGTCTAGCTATAACTGAGTCACCATCTGGAGTAGAAACTGAGAAGGGTTCTGAGAGAGTTTCTGGATTGACATCGAAGTTTACTTCTATATAGGAAGTTATAAAAGATAGTGTAGCCCCTGGATCTAACAATGCATAAACATCTAAATGAAAGACTCGTAAAGTACCAGTGACTACATCAGGAGAATCTTCCATGTCCTAGCGAGCCTGGAGAGCATACAACTTGTTTTGGCGTTGACCGCAACCTGTACCAGATGAAGCACCCTGCTGAGTTGGGTGACCTACTGGTGCTGCTGGAGCTGTATACTGAGCCCTATTATTGTTACTTCCTTGCCCCTACCTGGCAGAAGGGCAATCCTTCAACCTATGGCTAGACTGACCACACCCAAAGCACCCTGCTATTCCTGTAAGACACTCGCCCGGATGGTTCTTACCATACTTTGGACAAGTTGGGAAAGTCTTGAAGCACTCCCCTGAGACTTAGAGCTTGATGCCCTACCTTTTTTATCCTGTCGAAACCTAGGGGATGGAGCATTAGCTGATTAAGGTGTTGGGGCTATAGACCTCTGCTAAAACTGTGAGAAATTTCCACCACCCGACTTTTGCTGTGAGTATTCATAGTTTCCTGTTCTGGCCTTTTTGTTATGCTTAGCCAATTCCCTAAGCTTATCTCTCTCAACCTGTTGAGCATGAGTCATTAGTCTGGAGATATCTATATCCCCTAAAAGCATAACATTCCTACATTCAGTCTTCACCAGATCAAATACCCTAAACAAGGACTTACTCATTTGTGCCTTGGATCGGCAACCATGTGTGGAGCATACCTGGAGAGCTGAGTGAACTTCAGTCCGTACTCTTGGACCGGCATTGAACCCTGATTCAAGTTCATAAACTCTTGTCCCTTAGCTTCTCTTAATTCCCTTGTGAAGAACCTGTCCAGAAAAGCTCCAGTAAAACAATCCCAAGTCACAAGAGCTGCATTCTCACCCCTATTGTCTTTCCACTGAGTGAGCCAGATATGAGCCGCATCCTTGAGTTGGTAGGATGTCAGCTCAACCCTGTCATTTCCAGTTACTTGCATCACCTCTAGGATTTTCTTAACTTCATCAATGAAGTTCTGTGGGTCCTCACCAATTTGCGACCCTAGAAACTCAGGCAGATTCATCCGAACAAAGTCTCGAACCCTAGCTGCAGCTGATCCACCATTTGTGTTAGCAAGAGCTGGGACCTGTTGATTGTTCTGATTGGCCATACTCTGAGCCAAGAGCTGGATCACATTCCGAAATTCAGCATTCGTAAGCTCATGGTTTGGTACTGGAGGAACTGTGTTAGCATTGCGTGCATTAGCATTCCGTGTGTTAGCTCTACGAGGAGGCATGATCTAAAACGCATAACGACGGATTAGAAAAGAGAAGATGGATCATACCCACGTACGATAAGAATAACAAAGAAAGTGAAGTTTTTCTTAAAACACTTCGTAGCCTCCCTCTCATAGATGTGGTGCAATTCACATCCATAATAAAAAGAGACTTTACTAAGTGCGACTTTCAAACATCATAGGGCTCTTGAACCTAATGCTCTGATTCAAGTTTTTCACACCCCGAGGCTACCCCCTTGACGTAACACGGGACCTAGGATCATGAGTGACCCCAAGCTAACCCTGTGTATGGCATATATCAAGCAAGCTGAGAATAATTGAATAAGACATGTACTATGCCGAAGATAAAACAATGGATAACTAAAACTGGGAAGCCCCCCAACTAGTCTGAATGTATAAAACATAGTAGGAGTTTAATAACAACTAAAAGATAACTTAACAATTCAAGTTGATTCTACTACTATGTCTGAAAAACTATAATTGAGTTGAGTTACTAGGACATGCCCCAGTTAACTCTAACAAAAACTAAAAACTGAAAGTAAAGACTAAAATGAAAGCATGTCTATTGCCCTCGAAATATGATGACTCACCACTGAAGCTGCTAAATACGGACCGATAATCGATCTAAGCGTGATCTGGATGCTGAGTACCTGAACCTACATCATGAAAGGATGTAGTGCAGAGTATGCGTCAGTACTTGGAATGTACTAAGCATGCATGATATAGATATTAAGTTGAACACATATATATGAGCTGAACAGAGTATAACTGAGCAATGATATATTCTGAGCAAGAATATAAATACTGAAACATAACTGAAAAGCTAGGCTGAATACAATGACCAAGTGTTAATCATGAATATGACATGCTAAACTGAATACTGAAGTATATACTGAAAACCTGGTCAAATACACTAGGAGTCTGACTGTGGGAGCTACTATTAACCGACATTAACCATGTGAGCTAAACGTGGAGTCCGATGAATACGCTCCATCGAGAGGACCCAATATACCTTGCCAGTGGAATAAAGGCATGACTGTGGCATCATCACTAAATTTTATGCCCACGGTTAGCTCACGTGGGGTGCATACATCGAGCACCACGGTTAGCTCACATGGTGGTTATATCAGTTATTAGTAGCTTCGACAGTCAGACTCTAGAGCCTTTGACCAGGTTTTCAGTTATAGTTCATTATTCAGTCTCAGCATGTTATGTACTTGGTCATTGCATTCAGTTCAATTCTTTTCAGTATATCTCAGTATTTCCATCATGTTCATATTATGTCATTGCTAAGTTATGCTTTGTTAAGCTTATATGTTTTGTTCAGCTTTTATCCAATCATGCATGCTCCGTACCTTCTAAGTAGTGACACATACTTTGCGCTACATAATTTCATGATGTAAGTTCATGTTCTTAGCATCCAGATTACGCGTAGATCGGTTCTCAATCTACATACAACAACTTCAGTGGTAAGTCTTCATACTTCGAGGACAATAGACATGTTTTCAGATTTAGTCTTTCATTTCAGTTTCAATTTTACTAGGGTTAGCAGGGGACATATCCCAGTAACTCTAGTCAGTAGAGGCTTTTTCAGACATAATTTTAGATTCAGCTTTAGTTTTTGAGTGCTTGTTCAATATCACTAAACTCTTAGAATTTTATATATATTCAGACCAGTATTGGGTATTCCCCATCATTCAGTTATCTCATGATTTAGCTTCCACTTCAGTTATCTTTTCATACATATGTTCAGTTTGCTTATGATATACATAGTTCAGTGTTAGCTTGGGGTCACTCGTGATCCTAAGTCCCGTGTTTACGCCCAGGGGTAGCCTTAGGGAGTGACAAACTTGGTATCATAGCATTAGGTTTAACAGTCCTAGGATGTCTGAAAGCCACACTAAGTAGAGTCTCTTTCATGGGTGTGAAGTGCACCACATCTAATGAGAGGGAGGCTACGAAGTGTTTTAAGAAAACTTCACTCTATTTGTTACTTTTATCGTACGGGAGGTAGGATCCCATTTCCTCTTTCTAATCCATCCTTATGTACTTAAGATCATGTCTACTCATAGAGCTTACCCACAGAATGCTAATGCACGCAACGCAAGTGCAGTTCCTCCAGTCCCATACCATGAGGTTTCAAATGCAGAGTTTCAGAATGTGATCCAACTTTTGGCTCAGTGTGTAGCCAATCAGAATAGTCAGCAGGTCCAGTTCCTACTAATACCAATGTTGGGTCAACTGCAGCTAGAGTTCGAGATTTTTTTAGTATGAATCCGCCTGAGTTTTTAGGGTTGCAAGTTTGTGAGGACCCACAAAACTTCATTGATGAGGTTAAGAAAATCTTTGGAGTGATGCAAGTGACTGGTAATGATAGGGTAGAGTTGGCATCTTACCAGCTTAAGGATGTGGCGCACATATGGTACACTCACTGGAAAGACAACATGGGCTACTTTGTCTTTTGTAACTCCTTATATAACAGTAATCTTAGGTGTTAGTCCAGAAACTCTTTCAGAACCTTTCTTAGTCTCTACTCCAGTTATAGCTAGATAGGTATCCAGAAACTGCCCTGTCACAGTCTCTCAGAATGTCACAGTCTCTCAGAAATTCACCTCAACAGATCTTGTAGAGTTAGAAATGGTAGATTTCAATATCATTCTAGGCATTGATTGGTTACATTCTTGTTATGCCTCAGTCGATTGTAGAACTAGGATCGTTCGGTTTTAGTTTCCAACGAGCCAGTCTTAGAATGGAAGAGTAGTAGCTCAGTTCTTGTAGGTAGATTTATCTCTTACCTTAAGACCAGAAAGATGATCCTAAAGAGTAGTGTAGCACATGTTAAGGAAAAAGGGAAGGAATTAGCAAAAGATGTTCATCGACTTGCTCTCTTAGGAGTTAGTCTTACAGACACATCAGATGGTGGTGTGATAGCCTTGAATAGATCGGAATCTTCATTGGTAGCAAGGGTTAAGGAAAAATCGGACAGTGATCCTATATTACTCCAGTTGGAAGGTGCAGTTCATCAGCAAAAAGTAGAGGTTTTCTCCCAAGGGGGAGATGGTCGCTTATGTGTTCCTAAGGTGGATGAGTGGGTGAAATAGCCTTGATTAGGTCAAATTCAGTACATGATGCTATGGAAAAATTTCAGCTCATCAGAGATAGACTTAAGACAGAAGTCCCATGCAGATGTAGGGAGAAGGAACTTAGAGTTTGAGATAGATGATTGGTTTTCCTGAAAGTATCACCTATGAAAAGGGTTATGATATTTGACAAACTTGGAGGAGTCAGTCCGTAGAGGGAGCTACTTGGGGAGCAGAAGCAGCCATGAAGGCCAAGTATCCTCATCTCTTATATTCCAATTCCGTTTCATCTTGAGATAATAGTTCCTCTCCAGTCTATCAGTTTACTCATGCGAAAATTCAGTCTAAGTACCTTGATCCTTCAGTTGTACTAGCATTTTGGCATGTTCTTAGAACTCAGTTCAGTCAAATATCAATTTCTAGTACTTAGTGGTAGGGATTGCAGCTCCTTCCCTCCATACTCAGCTTGTTTAGACTTCATTTGAGGATGAATGTTCCCAAGGGGGAGATATTGTAACACCTCGGATCTCAAAAGGAAGAAAATCCTAGTTTTCAGAAAAACTAGTGTCAGTACCGACGGAACCACCCACAGACCGTAAGTAGAACCACAGACCATAAGTGGGGTTCCATCGTTAAGGCCCAAATGTTGATGGTCTCTGATCCCACCCACGGTCGACCAAGACGGTCCGTGGTTGGACCTATGGACCGTAGGTCTGACTGTAGGTGAGGGTCAACAGCCAATTAAAGGGAATTGGCAGTTGGGTCAACTTCAAACGGTCATATCTTTTAGCACAAAATGAATTAGGTAGCCCATGACCTATCAAATTAAAGATAATTGAATCCTCTTTCCAACGCCACCAAGTTTGCTAAAATTCCATCTTTGAGTAAAGCGTTATGCTCATTTTAGTGAAATCCTATCAGGCAAATCATGAACGACGAACCCAAACGACGGACCGTCGTTCCCTCCGTGGATGGGCTTCGTCAAAATTAAGTCAGGGTCGTTTACGTCCTTTCCCCTATGCGTTGGACATTTAAACTACGTCGTTTGATGCCTAAACTACATCGTTTTACTCAGTTTAAGCCTAATAACTTAGTCAGACATGCCTAGAGCTTTTATTCACCAAAAATCACCCAAACTTAGAGCAAAATAGGATAAAATAGGCGATAGCTTTTGTCACGACCCAAGCCTAGGGCCTAGACGTGACATGGCGAATGAGGAACCCGAAGGAACCCCAAACAAGCCTCTCAAACTTGTCATCACACTTCATCGGTCGCGGAAGTACATTCAACATT
>JAJOOF010006771.1:0-35381 GCA_029582545.1 Solanum lignicaule | reverse complement strand
AGTTATATGTTATTTCAGCTTTACTCTATCCTACATGCTCAGTACCTTTCAAGTACTGACGCATACGTGCGCTACATCTTCTCGTGATGTAGGTTCAGGTTCTCAGCATCCAGATCACGCTTAGATCGATTCCCGATCTTCAGTTTGGCAGCATCAGTGGTGAGTCCTCATTCTTCGAGGACTAGTGACATGTGACATGTTTATCTTTATCGCTTTTAGTCTTTAGTTTCAGATTTTTTAGATCTAGTTGGGGCATGTCCCAACATTTCTAGTCAGTTTAGAGGCTTATTTCAGACATAGTTAGATTCAGCTTAGTATTTTGAGTTTGATATTTCTTTTGTATTAATCTCTCAGATTTGATATATTCAGTTATAGTATATGGGTATTCCCCATCTTTTCATTATTTATGATTATAGCTTCCGCACAGTTTCTGTTATTCAGATTATATTTAGTATGCTCATGATCATGCCAACAGGGTTAGCTTGGGATCACTTGTGGTCCTAGGTCCCGTGTCCGCGTCTCGGGGATAGCTCGGGGCGTGACATTAGGTATCTCTAAATCCTTGGTCCGGCATCTAGAGAATTTCACCCCGCACCTTGGTCCGGCTACGTGTGTATAATTTACTAACCCTTACCTTTACCTCATATTAGACATCATAATCGATGTTTGGCTTAGTTCTTACTTCGCACAAATCAACACTAGCCTATTAGATAGTATCACACTAAATCTGTGTTGATAATTCCTTTCTTGTTGATTACCTCCTTGGTCCGGCAAGTAGCAACAACGCGAGTTCTAACGCATGCACTCGTTAAAAGGACTTCTAAACGAAAGAATTATCAATGCATGCAAGACACTATTCAAGTATTGCTTAGTTACTATTCATACTTATTTAATCGCTCGTGGTTCCCATAACTCTAGTTGTAGGGTTTAGTTACCCATAATCATATGAACACAATTCATTGTTTTAGATGAAAGAATTATGAACTTACGTAAGAAGAATAATAAACGCAGAAATTCAACTTGACTTGCAACACCAAAATCTTCAGAACACACTTAGGAACTTAAGAATTGCTAAAGTTGCTAGTTAATCTCCCAAGTCAAGAACTAAAATAAAAATAATAATGTCTAACCCCAAAAAATGAGGTTTACATGCCCTATTTATAGAAAACAAATCCTAATTTAAAAGGGAAACAAAATAAGGAAAGTTTGATACAGGGACGTGTCTTCAATCCACGAGACTGACTCACGGACCGTCAATGGATCTACGGTCCGTGAGTCCCTTCCATCAGCCAGGACTTAGAAAATATTTCAACTTCCAAAAATCAGCTTCTCTGAAGCAAACGACGGAACTGTAGTACGGACCGTGGATCAATCTACGATCCGTCAATCCCACTCCGTAGCTCCATACTTGGAATCTTCAAAAATCAGGTACTGGAACCCTCGCAGTCTCAATCTACGGATCGACAGTATGGTCCGTAGATCAATCTATGGACCGGCAATGGTCACCGTGGTTCCACACTTGGTCAGATTTGCCTTCCATGCATTGGCTTCTGATCTACGACCACCATCTACGGAGCGTCAATGGACCTACGGTCCGTAGATCACCTCCGTAGATGCCCTTTTCTGCATTTCTTTCAGCTATCTCTTTATTTCCACACCTGAACATCTTTCCTGCTAAATATGATAAAAACACATAAGAATCTATACAAAAAGGCCCTAGACACACACAACTTGGAAGTGAAATGTATTATAAATACCGTAAACTCACGGTATATCAACACCCTCAACTTAAATTTGTTGTTTGTCCTCAAGCGACGCACTAAGACTCTAAACGACACTTGTATAGAAGCAAGCATTTCAAGCATAAGCAATCATATGGCTCTCTATCCCACTCACTTTCCGGGTGCAAAATTTGTTCTCTTCGACTCGATAAGCTAATTCATGTGGTGAAGGTCGAAGCTCATTGCAAAAGGAAGGATACATACATCCTTCCCCATAGTAGAAGCAACTATGAGAACAAGGAGATCAAACGCATTGAGGGAATTCTCTCAACAATTCTCCGCAAGGTGACCGAGCAAGACAAAGAGCTGGAGGGATTGAAAGAAGACATCGAAGGAATGAAACAAATTATTTGGACACATTCTAAAGCTATCCAACTGCTCGAGGACCTGATGAGTCATGCGTTGCCTCAACTCCATCCCCAGAAAAATAGGGGGTGGCCTAATGAGGACATGGTCAACCCCATCAACGAAACTTAAGCAATGACTTGCGTCATGCCACGATGGTAAATAAGGCGCTTCTTCGGAGGCAACCCAAGGTCTTAAACATTTAGGTTTTTACTTTTATGAATACTGGTGTGTTGTGTTGCAGGTTAAAACGAGGAAAGGGTGGAAAATTTTAGGTTGGCGAGCAGAAAGTACATCCCGCGAGTTGCCAAACAGGTCTCCGAGCCTGACTGGATCCGCCGTTTGGCTCAATACAAGAGTTGTACAGAGCCTGTAAAACTCGGCGAACTTAAAAAGCAATTCGGCGCATCACCAACAAGTTTGACGATCTCAATGCAGACCGTCAAAATTCACTCTCTGGAAATTAAAGATCTTAAAGAAAGGGTGAGACAAATGACCTCTCGGCAAATTACCGAGTGGGTTGGCGAGTGCGACTAACATCGCTAAATGAACACAAATTGAACATCATATATTGCCAACAATCACCCTTCTTCATTCTTTCTCATTTTAAAACTCCATAACTTCACACCAAGTTAGTAATTTACATTCTATCACCTTAAAGTAGTACTTTAGTCACGGATTAGCACTTGGAACTCAGATTTTCGTTGCCGCCTAGCATTACAATTTTTTTTACTCAGCAAAACGGTTAGTTTCTGGAAAAGCCCCTTTCGCTTTTGAAAGGTTCAACCTCATCTGCAATCTAGGTGTCCATTAATGCGTGTTAGATTTCTCTGATATGAGTAGAAATTTTCGAATGCCTGCTTCTGATTTGTAAATTGGGGCCTATTTGTTTTTACTATTCGAATTCTTTTTTTCACTCTGCTTACGTTGAAACTAAATGTTGTGAACTATGCATAATGGGTGTTGCCATGAATGGGTGTTGTGGGTCTGGGGCTGAATTTCATTAATACATAGTTTAATTTTGTTTTTGAGTTTTGTACAATCGATTTTGGAATGTGAGTTGAATCTCAGGCGTTAGGTCAGTCGGTGAGCTAAGTTGAGCTCGCCGAATCACTTGGCGGTTTGTCTACTAGCCCTAAATAGCCCTTAATTTCATATCTTAAGCTTTGTGGGCTCTGTAACTTTCGCCGGATATATTCATGATCGCCAAAGAGGTTCGACGATTTGCTGATTAAATCAGTGAGTCTGTCTGCAATTATGTGCTACAATGTAATTACTTACTATTCTCTCTAAATTTTTACAGATATAGCCAAACGATAGACCAGAGGAAGGGAAAAAGGAATTGTGATCAGTGAAAATGCACCTCCACCCAAGGGTAAGGCTACCACAACTTCAAAAAGCAAGGGGAAGGGCAAAACCTTCGAATTATCCGATGCAAGCTCTGACAGCACAGGTTTCTACACCAACGAACCACCCACATATAACAGTAAGAGTGCGGAGTCTGATGAAGACTACCAGACAGAGGCAAGGAGGGCTGAGCTACGTTCCAAAACAATACATGATCCACATCGGATAAAAGATAGTCAATCCATCACTCCAACTCCTCCAACTTTAGAGCAAGCATTAGTGCTGGCACCTCCAGTACAAGGTTCCCAACATGGATCAACGAATAGATCAAAGGTGGACGATCTGAGAATGATCATTGAGGAGAAATGACTTTCGATAGATAGTGTTATAGATAGGTATCCAGAGGTGATGGAGTGCCTGAAACACCACAAGTTCCAAATCTTCACAAGGCATCGCTGCTCTTACATACCAAGCTGGGTTAGAGAGTTCTACAACGCATACAGTACATTGGTACCTTAACGGATAAGGCTAATCTCATCTTTTAAAGCAGTTGACTACGTGGTTGTCAGAGGAAGGAAGGTAGCCTGTGATAGTGAGTCTATCAACACAGCTTTGGGTATGTCCAATAAGATTAATGACCACTGCCAGCATTTGATCAGGACACAGAAGCTGGATGCAATGAAAAAGTGGTTAGCTCCGCTAGTCTCAGATGATAATGCTCCGACATGGTTAGCAGAAGGAGTTCCAATTGAGAAAAAAAATCTAAACATAGCTGCACAATACTAGTTCAGATTCATCAGCAACACAATTATGCCATCACAAAATGAATCAATCCTTCGTCATGCTAAGGCAGCTTGCCTTGGATACATTATGGAGAAAACCAGGATAAATCTCAAGATGCTCATTGCCTCTGAGATCCATATGCATGCAAAGCAGAGCCAAACATCTCTCCCTTTCCCAGTATTAATCACTGAATTATGCAAAAGAGCTCGGGTACCTAGAGATGCAACGAAGGATGTGGAAGTGGCTGCCACCACCTCCACCAATATCCGAAAGATCGAAGCCGAATATCTTAAGGACCAAACAGAAAAGAAACAGAAGGAAGCTGTGGCCACTAGATCTATACCTGCAGAGGCATCTTTGCCTACTCCGGCCCCTAGGCCTTCAGAGCTGAAGAAAGATGTGGACTACCTAAAGTCCACTGATATATCCATGATCTTTGGAACATTGGAAGTTCCAGAGGCGCCTGAAATGCCTCAGACTGCCACAGGATATGGAACTGGAATGGAGCATACTGCTGATCCTGAATCAGAAGAAGAAACTGACGAAGAGATATTTGAGGAAATTACAGCGGTCGACATAGCCGAGACTGAAGAGATCATGATAGATGTTGTTGTGCAAGCTTCTTTGGCAAAGTCTCCTGCTACGGGATCCAATGTAGCTGGTCCTTCTGGTGGTCACTCCAAATATTGATGTCGTGACAGATGGATCACTTCTTTACCTCTCTGTCTTTCTTTACTTTGCCTTTTGGATTCTGTATTATTTGCTTTTAAGGACAAACGCTCTTATTTGTAGTGGGGTGAGGCCCACCTTATTTTACTTGTTTCGAATACTTGTGTTATGGTGTACATTTGGGTTGTCTGTTTTTAATTGTGTTTTTAAAAACTACTTTGTGATTGCTTGAACTTGCGGCTCCGTTTATTTTTATTTGCAAAATGATTTTGACCCTTCCGAAAAATTTTGAATTTTTTGCACATTTTTGCCACCCCTCATGGGTTGATGTGGCTGTTCTTTTGCAAAAATTTTGAGTCCCGATTTTGATCAATACCGAGGACTTGAATAGTGCTCTCAATCGAATGAACATGAATGTACGGCTACGATGAGGCCAAATGAAGTTGCATAGACAATATGTAAACTCTTTGCATCTCGTTGTGATTAGCCATTTATCGAATTGATTCTCTTGTAATGACCGTTGCACACTAGCGAAAATGTGTGGTCTTGTTTGACTTAAGTGTCGATGCCTTGTGTGATTAGCTTGCCTTGAACCTTGCATGAATAAACCTAGAATTTTCCCTGTTAGTCTGATTGATTTAGAAAGGTGTGCTCTAGAAATAATCTTATGAAACTTTAAAGAGTGTGAGCCAAATTTGACATATACCTTTTTTGTTGCCTACCCGTGAGCGTGTGAAACTATTTTGAACACCCTTTGAGCCTTACCTTTCTTTGAAAGAATCTTGATGAACCCTAGACCTTACTTGACCCACTACCTATAATCCTCTTGATTTGTGGTTTAGCGAATAGCCAACTTAGGCCAAAAGCCTAAGTTGGGGGTGTGGTAAAAAGTAAAAAGAGGAGTCAAGAAGTGCAAGAAAAGTCTCCCTTAACCCCTGGTGTTGCACAACAATGGGAACCCTTCGAAAAAATTAAAAAATAAAAAATTATGGAATAAAGTACCAAGGAAATCGGGTTTCCAAGCAATCCATGGAGGTGAATGAAAAGATGACTTAGAAGCACTAGAAAAAGAATTGATAAATGAAAAGAAGGGAATGCCTTGAGAATACCACATCTCACGAGGAAAAAGTCACTGAACCTAAAGGACCATACCTTTGCACTCATCCCCATTACAAGCCTTAGAAAGACCTGTTTGATCTTGAGTAACCGAATCGAAAGTCGATTGGAAAATAAGGGCAAACTTATGGGTAAAAACATGCATTGTGTTCCTCTTTTTTGAGTGTGAGCGTTGCATCTGATTCATGATCTTGAATTGATTAACCTCTGTATGTGAATATGGAATCATTCTTGATGTGAGGGGACTTAGATACTTCCTGTTCAGCTTGATTGCACAAGTAGCAAGTATTGCGAGCATGAGAATCTTTGGTAATGGTGTGTCACAACTTGAATCTTTGAGTACAGAATTGATCCTTCCATAAGTAAATTTGAGTCTGGTTGTGTGCATTCATGATTTAGTCTTTTGTAGCACTATTTGAGACACCTTGTTGAACGGCTGAACTTGAGTTATCTTAAGGACAAGCAAAAGTTTAGGTTGGAGGTGTTGATGAGTCCACAAATTGGACTCATTTAGGGGTTTTTTTTTATAGGAATAGTGTCCTCAAATGCTTATTTTATCTCAATATCTGATGAAAACTCTTAAGTTTCAGGTATTTGAAGTTTTAGTGGAAGCATGGACACTTAGGCGCAAAAAGGAACAAAAAGGCTGAAAAGAACGAAGAGGCTGAAGCTTGCGCATTGCCAAGCACGATTGGCGATTCGCCGAAGGGACGCGCTCCTCCCTTTGTTCCAGTACATGAAGCCTTGAAGGAGTAGGATTAAAAAGGCGATGAAAGGAGCAGTCGGGGTTTCACCGAATAATTCCGTGAAGTAGTACTAGGTCGCCCAATGACACAGAGCACGATGATGCTGAAGGCTAGTGCAAGACGGCGATGAACAACACCAAAGGGCGAATCGCCGAGTTAATTGGCGATTCCGACTAACCTCGCCGAAAGATCCGCCACACTATTTTCTGAAGTCTATAAATACTAAAATTATTATTAATTTTTAAGAGTCGAACATTTATTTTATTTTCCAGAATAAAATAGTACTTTTTGAGATATTTTCTCTCAAGTTTGGAGAGGGTTTTTGGGAGACTTGAAGAAAGAAGGATTTCATCTTCCCCAAGTTGGAAGTGGGTCTTCTCCATTCTTCTTCCTTTACTTAAATCAAGGTTTAATTCCTTATACCCATTTGATTTTAGTATCATTTTAGGTGTATTTTATTATTTCTTGATGTGTGGCTAAAAACCCCCATTCTTGGGTGTGATTTAGCAAGTATGTGTTGATATTGTTGTTGGGTCTTGCTTGCTAATAGGATAGATGTATTTCAATGGTGATTTCACCTAGTGGTTGTGGTTTACTTTAATGAGTTTGTAGTTGCAAATACAAAACCACCCATGTGTTTTCAGCTTGCCTGAGAGGGAGGTTGCGAAACCAAGACCGCTAGACTGATGGCCTTAGAAGTGGGTCGACAGGAGGTTCCACCCGAGAGGGTGAGCCCTAGCCCTATATCCTAACACTCAGCTCGAGATAGTGAGTGGGTTAAGACATAGGCTGTCCTTCATGCGGCAAATGGGTGTCCGAGAGGAACGCATTTGAAACGGGGTAAGTTGCCCGAGAGGGAAATTATTTCCATCTAAAGCTTAGCCTAATCACTATTACCTTGCAAATTTCCTATCGAAAGCATGTACCCAACGATTTATCTCAACTTGTATTGCGGTCACACCCCAAGAACTTGTCCCCATACTTGATCTTCTTATTATATTTGTTGTGTTTTACTACTTGTGACAAAACCCCAATTGATATTTGACACCTTTGTGTCACCCCTTTTTATTTACAATGTTTTTAATAGTTAATGTCTTTAGTTACGACTAGTTTGAACTAAATTTTATTTTTCTAACTAATTCTCAAAACCATTTCGTTGGGACACGGCCCCAACCCTTGGTTGGGTTACTATATTATTGACGATCGTACACACTCATACTGTAGGTTAGTGTCATTAGTCACGATAAGCATCAACCGGTCCTCTACCCATATAGTATACTACCAGGAAATATCTTACTCATTCCCCTTGACATAACACACTCGTGATTCAACACCCCCACCCCTCAAGTAACCCAGACCACCCAAGGATCTATGAAACATCATTTATGGTATATAACATGCAATTTCAGTCTATACAAGAACCATCTCAACATTTAAATACATCAATGTGGCCACTCATGGACCAACATGTGATACATAAAATATAATAAATAAACTCGGTCCACTCACAGAACCAACACATAGAGAATAATCAAATATGTATGTAGTGCGGTACCCAAGTCAATTGATATGAAACCTATATCAAGAGTAGTACTCGAGTCAGCCGATAGATATTCAATACCATGTGTGTTACCCAAGCTAATTGATAATATAAACCAGTCGTAGTACTCGAGCCAACCAAGAGATATCATGTATTGTCATGGTAACGAGCTAATACAAGAATATGTACCGCGCAGGTACCCAAGCCAATCGATAATATTTACTAAGCATGATACCCAAGCCAACTGATAATATATAACAGGTGTGGTACCCAAGCCAACCAGGTATTGCACATCATACAATCAGATTCACAATGAATACAATCATACTTGTAAAACCACAAGCAAACAAGACAAGTTCATTGCATGAGATTGACAGCAAGACATCACTTCACCTTCCTCCATTTCCAACTCCTTAACCACATATTGTATAAGTAATACTAGCGAAATAGTTAACATCTATACATAACATGAATGGAAAACCAAAATCACTTATCACTTACCCTAAACAACCCTTCTGTAATGACCTAAACCGTCGTTATTCATGAAGAGAAAAATATTAGGAGTAACTGGACTCCACTCTCCCGCCAGAGTGGAATGATGCCGCTAAGGCGGCGGCGCTCCAGCGGGATAGGGAGCGCAAGAGTGGAAGTGTCGGGGGGCAAAACTTAAATGACGTGAAGTCTTATTTTTCTCTTTTTCCCTAAGTTCCAAAAAGAGGAGAGGATCACCCTAGAAAACCTCGAAAGACTGCTCTAGGCTTGGGAAGGAAGGAGGAAGAGATTTCTAGTGCAAGGATGATGATAGCTTGTTGATTCCCAACCAAATCCACAGTCTCATCGTCTGGAAGCCAGGATTGGAGTTACAATCCCTCTGCAGCTACTTGGAATCCAGGTAGGCTAGGTTTATTTACTTGAGTAGTAGTAAATTCGTGCTCACTGAATAGTATATTGCTAATTGACGGTAGGATTCATGCGTAGGCCTTCAGGCATAGAGAAAGGGACGATTGTACATGCACTCTTAGTTGATAAATAAGGTGTGTATCGTGGGGGAAAGCCTCGTCTTATGATCTAGGGGTAGGTGATAGATCTATTTCATGTTTGTATGATATATGCCAGTTAATTGTTTCATCGCATGCATGCGCATATAGGGATAGAGAATCAGGAACTGAACTCAATGAAACGACTAAGTATGTATAATTACATGCCATGAACCTTATACTTGATTTGTGTGACTATATGAACTGTTCATTATAGGTGTGATTGTGGTTGTGCTGACTGGACCGGGTGTCACATTCCGACACGTACATTGGATCGGGTGTCACGTTCCGACACATACATTGGATCAGGTGTCACGTTCCGACACATATATATTGGATTGGGTGTCACGTTTCGACACACTGACAGTTTGGGTGTGGGTTCTATGAGAGAACTATTGGTAATTACTATATTCATATCTGCTTGTTATTGATATTGTGAATTTGTATGTTTCTCCTAAAAGAATATTGAACTATGCATATGGCTTATGTGTGTTATAGTGCCGTAAGTACTTGTTTACGTCTCACTTTTGGAATGAAGTTTGGTAAGTGGGGATGGAGGATCCAAGCGTTATTATTGGTTACTTTAGAGAGGAGGGTTGTATCCTTAATAGTGAGAAGTGGGGTAGTGTCCAGGAGGCAAAAGTGGTTAGGTCCTACCTTGGGCTGGGAATTCATATTCGAAGCGGTTAGCGAGCCTTGATAGAATATACTATGTGGTGAAAGGTTGATTGGTGATGTAGAGGGAGCAAGGGTATGTCGTGAGTGGTTGGCTAGATTGGTGGTAGTTGCAATTGGAGGTCTCCTCTATGAGATAGAATGGTTAAGTTACGATAAAAAATGGAGCGAGTAAGAGGTTAGAGCCAAGCGTACTAGTATGTTTTAAGGTATTCGAGAATGGTAAAGGCAGGAGGATAAGGGTTGAGAAGTGTACTCTCTTATCACATGTTTCTTGCTAGTTGATTTCTTTATATTATGCGGTGGGCATCGAGATGACCGATGATGCCTACTAGTACGTGTGGTTTGTACTGATACTACTCTTGCTATGCCTTTTGGCATAGTCTGGTTGCAGTGTTAGTAATGTTTCATAGGTGAAGACGAAGACAATCTCCAACAGCTTCTACTCTTCTTTCCCTTTGGTGGAAGCTGTGTCATTAGTATTGTATTTTATACTTGTAATCTTAGAATCTCTTGTACCTTTTTAGACTAGATCCCTGGAGGTGTTAATTGTTTTACAAGTTTAATTATGGATCGTTAGAAAAGCTTTATTTTTTTAAATCTCGTAAAAATCCTTTTAGCTTCAGTTTTCTTAATCTTTCGGATGTTTTAACCATTTGGAAATTAATGGTTCTCCTGCTTAGGTGTTAGAGTAGGTGCCCGCACGTTTCGGTGGGTTGGGTCGTGAAAAATTGGTATCAGAGCCGAGGTTACCAGTCTCCCAGTACAAGAACAAAATGTGGAATAGACTCTTGCGGATTGGTGTGTTGACGTCCACATCTTATCCTCAGGAAGCTATGAAGCATTCTAGGAAATCGTTCCATTTCTTCTCTCCTTTCATGTGGGTTGTCACTTGTGGTATGAGTTGAGTCCAATTGGTATCTCAACAAAGTGAACTGAATGTCGTAGTCGTGGCTGAAGGGACACAAGCAAGATAAATTGGAACTGGGAAGGTTCCAATTGATATCCGGCCTTAGAGGCGGTATAAATGCATGGACGATCAACTAATGGTCATCCATGGAGTGAATTAAGTTAATGAGCTTTGAATTTCCTGTGTGACGTAGTTGGAATTTTTTTTATGTGCATAGTGATTGTCTGAATAATTGTTGGTGTGTGAAGTGCACTTACTTGAATTCTACAATGTGATCCCTAAATGAATTAGGTGTGTGTGACAGGATATACTTATGAGAAGGGATGCAACTTTAGTTGTGCGTGGACTTACCATTTATAAAAAAGGGTAAGGGAAAAGAACGACTTGTGACTGTAGGGAAACTCTGGTTTCATGGCAGTCGAGATTGGTCGGGAACCGTGTAATAAAAGGGGCTATATTGCATAATAGAGGAAATTATTGTTATGAAAGGTTCCCTTGACGTGTGTCGCAACAGATTATAAACCATGTGATTAATAGGCATATTATGGGGATGTGCATGCTTATTATGTTAGATTAGTGGGAAGAGGTTCGGGTGTGTGTACCGCTGAGTTGACTCGGGGTGAGCAATGACTATCTTAGCTAAGAGGGGTTATCCTAAATACTTGTTATGACCTTGAGAGTCAATGAAAAACTCTAAAAAATGGGGAAAAACCCCAGGAAATTGTTGTCTTAGAAACTGGTTCCATGGGAGCCACTGGAGCGGCATCATTCCCGCCAGGGCGAGACCGCCAGAGAGGGAAGTCCCCCGCCAGAGCAGTAAGGCCCCTGCCAGAGCAGGGCAGGGCGAGACAAAATCTCAGTCCTGTCTCCCCTATTTTTCCACTAGTTCCCCTATGGACCTCGAATCACACATGGACTAAATTCCGCAATTTAATCAGTACTCAGCAATATGACAGTGAGTTATAATCACCTAGCATTTAATTAAGGCTATGAAAATAGCAAAACAAGAATTTGTGTGCTTAAAAAACGTAAGGAAAAAGAAAAATAAAAATAGAAATATTGTTCACTACGTGCCCGAGAGAGGCAAAACAAAATCAGGGACCATGGGAATGGGAAGTGTCGGTACCGGACTCCAGGTCCTCTAGGTTGTCTTGTCAGGACACGCCTGACTCAACCAGGGGAACTCCCGAAAGTCCTCCAACTCGAGCCTAGGAAGCTCCATCTAGGGGTGACGCAAAAGAAAATGACCTTAATGGCCTTCCACATCCGACCCATCAGACGGTCCCTTTATAGACCCTTCTTCCTCTCATGTCGCAACTGGCGGCGGAGCATCTCAACCTTGAGGTTAGTGGAGGGTGATACTGGAGTCGAGGCGCTAGCATAGAAGCTTCCCAATCTCGTTCGGACGGCCGCCAGGTCCTCCTCCACACGAGCACCTGATAGTGGGGGCTAAGACTTGGTAGGAAGGGTGTCGTCGGCCTCATCATCTTCCCCTCCTTTGTCATCCCCCTCAGCAGCTGCTTGGCTGCTACCATCCCCGTCTGTCTTCCTTTTATTTCTTCCTGAGGTGGAATCCTGCCTGATCAAAAGGGGATCCATAGGAAGTATCTCATCAATGTCCAAGAGTGGCAGCCCCACCCGCTTGCACATCGTTGTCACCAGTCCAGGAAGGAAGAACACATTTTTGTTGCCTCTGTAGAACTTTTTCCACTCAAAGATGATCTGAGTACCCATAACTTGGCCTTGTACTCTACGTTAGGAAACTCTGGCACCTCGAGCACCTCATTGATGAACTGAGTGCTCAGGGGGATGTCAACTCCTCGGATGCAGATAGTAGGGTGAGGAACGCCCCAGCGAACAATAGAAAGAATTGTATAGAACTCCCTCACCCAGCCAGAGTGCGTAGCAAAGGGAGCCTCTGTAAGTGGACCCCAACCAAATTCCATCAACCGGGCTTGGAAGAAGGGTGATTTCTCCGCTAGGCCCAGCAGGTGGAAACCCCTCTCACACTAGAACTTGGTGTTCCGGTGATCATGGTGCCTCTCCCGACTTGCAGCATCGGGAAACTGGAAGAAAGGTAAGTTTTCCTCATTTATTTCAGCCATAGTAGACAAGCCTACAAAAATTCATGAAAGCGTACATGTTAAGACTCCATAACATTAATTAATCCGGGGCTAAGGAAAAAGAAAAATCTATTTTGAAGTGGCAATGAGGCCACTGTTCTACGAAATCCCGCCAGAGCGGCCAGGACCCCGCCACAGTGGCATGAAGGAGGCCGCCACATCGGGAAGGAGGCTACCAGAGTTGTCTTCATCTAGGAAGAACTCCAGGAGCGATCATGGCGCCCTTTCGCCCCAAACCTCGTTTTTAACAGATTTTTCATCAGATCAGAGTATCTAAAGTATCCTAGTACCTAAATATACAACTATTATAGCAATACAACCCCTAAATGATGCCTGAATCCGAGTTTTACAGCAAGAAACTATTCAAGTTCCCCTACCCATTTTTAAACCATTTCGACAGTATTTCCACAAAATCCTTACGCTCAGAACGTTTTGGAGATGTAAAGGAAATGTCCATGCTACATTTTTCTAGCAAATCAAGCAACATAGTTTCACATTTTGAAAACTATCCCAAGGCCATTCTAACCAATCGTGTAGTGTCATGCAATTGTAGTTAAGTAAGTAATGATGTAATTAGAGCAGAGAACAAGAACATTACCTTAAGATCGATGCTCGGAGCAAAGAGAAGCGATTGAGAGCATTTTTTCACGCCCCGAGGCTACCCCCTTGGCATAAACACGGGACCTAGAATCATGAGTGACCCCAAGCTAACCCTGAGCTGGCATATCATAAGAAAACTGAACATATCTATTAAAATATGAACTAATGCGGAAGCTAAAACATGAGAAAACTGAATGTGGGGAATACCCAATACTGATCCGAATATAAATAATATGATAGAGTTTAGTGATACTGAACAATCACTCAAATACTAAAGCTGAATCTAATACTATGTCCGAAAAAGCCTCTAACTGACTAGAGTTGCTCGGACATGTTCCCAGCTAACCCTAGAAAAACTAAAACTGAAATGAAGGACAAAGTCTGAAAATATGTCTATTGTCCTCGAAGTATGAGGACTCACCCCTGAAGCTACTGAACGTGGATCGGGAACCGATCTACGCGTGATCTAGATACGTAGAACCTGAACCTACATCATGAAAAGATGTAGCGTAGAGTATGTGCCAGTACTTGGAAGGTACTGAGCATTTCAGATATGGATAAAAGCTGAATAAAGCATATAAACTGAACAAACATAACTGAGAAATGACATAATCTGAAATGATGGAATTACTGAAATATGCTGAAAAGAACTGAATTGAATGCAATGACCAAGTACATAACATGTTGAGACTAAATATAGAAGTATAACTGAAAACCTGGTCAAATACACTAGAGTCTAACTGTGGGAGCTACTAGTAACCAACATAACCACCACGTGAACTAACCATGGTGTCTGATGTATACACCCCATCGAAGGGCCGATATATCTTGCCAGGGGTATAAAGACATGACTCGCGTGATCACTAAAACGGATGCCCACAGAGGGGACTTATAAACCTATGGGGGCACATAGTTCTGGGATTATATGGGTACGTTGAACCTTAGTCTAACTTGGTGTTAAGTCTACTCCCAACTGAATATGTATATAACACATTATGACTGAATTACTGAAATGCTGAATAGCTCAAAATACTGACATCCAAAATCTGAGAATGTAACAATTATAAACTGATAATGAAACATTTGAAATATGAGTCATGTATATCTGTTTATCTAACCTAGCTAGTGTAATTCATTAACTAAACAAATCTACACAACTAGGGCTCTGAGTTTCATGCAAGGAACTAAGCAATGATTTCACGAAAACATGATAATTTGATTAAGAATACTATAACAGCTAAATCACAACTAATATCTAAGGTTTTAGAAACTCTAGGTCTATGCAAGATATAGCGAATCAAGAAAATGACTAAACTCTTGGGACCTAGTGAATGAAAGGAACCCACTAGTGAAATCTCACATATCTGGTTATGAAATCTACAGAGAAATCCTTCAATTTCGAGGCTGGAACTAAGGAAAACTTGATGCGTGTTCTTGAGAAAGCTATCGCCTATTTTCTCTTCTTTTGTTCTAACTTTGATGAATTTTTAGTGAATGAATCACTTAGGGAAAGATCTGACTAAGTTACTAGGCTTAAACTGATCAAAACTACGTAGTTTAGGGATCAAATAACATAGTTTAAGTTCCTAATGTATAGGGAAAAGGACCAAAATGACCCTGACTTAATTCTGATGAAGGCCACCCACGGAGGGACCTACAGTCTGTGGGTTGACCTACCAACCGTATGTAGGGGTCGTCGGTCAAGTATACCCGATAGGTATTTACTAAAATGAGCATAACGTTTTACTCGGAGATGGGATTTTACCAAACTCGATGGCATTTTAAAGAGGATTCAATTATCTTTCATTTGATAGGTCATGGGCCACCTAATTACTTTTGTGCTAAGAGTTATGACCGTTTAAAGTTGACCCTTCAGCAATTTCCCTCTAACTGGTTGCTGACCCTCACTTATGGTCAGACCTATGGTCTGTAGGTCCAACTACGGGCCGTACTGGTCGAACGTTTGTGGGATCAGAGACTATAAAGATTTGGGCCTTAATGACGGAACCCCACCTATAGTTCGTGGGTGGTTCCATTGGTACTAACACCAGCTTTTTGAAAAACTAGGATTTTCTTCATTTTGAAACCCGAGGTGTTACATTATCTCCCCCGTGGGAACATTCGTCCTTTAATAAAGTCTAAACCAGTTGAGTATGGAGGGAAGGAGTTGCAATTTATACCACTAAGTACTAGAAACGGATATCTAACTGAACTGAGTTCCAAGGACATGCAAATATGTTAAAAGTGCAAGAACAACTGAAGGAACAAGGTACTAAGACTTAATTTACGCAAGAGTAAACTGAGAGACTGAAGAGGAAACTATTATCTCAAGCTGAAACAGAATTGGAAGGAAAGAGATGAGGATACTTGACCTTCATGGCTGCTTCAACTACTCATCCACCTTAGGAACACATAAGCGACCATCTCCCCCTTGGGAGAAAACCTCTACTTTCTGCTGTTGAACTGCACTTTTTGACTGAAACAATATAGGATCACTGTCCTGTTTTCCCTTAACCTCTGCAACCAATGAAGGTTCTGATCTATTCTGGACTATCACACCTACATTTGATATGTCTGTAAGACCAACTCCTAAGCAAGCAAGCCGATGAACATTTTTTGTTAATTCCTTCCCATTTTCCTCAACATGTGCTACACTACCCTATAGAGATCATCTTTCTGGCCTAAAGGTAAGAGATAAATCGACCTATAGGCACTGAGCTACTACCCTTCCATTCTAAGACTGGCTCGTTTGGAAACTGAAACTGAACGATCCTAGTTCTACAATCGACTGAGGCATAACATGAATGTAACCAATTCATGCCTAGAATGATATCGAAATCTACCATTTCTAGCTCTACAATATCAGATGAGGTGACTTTCTAAGAGACTGTGACAAGGCAATTTATGTATACATGTCTAGTTTTAACTGGGTCACCAACTGGAGTAGATACTGAGAAGAGTTCTAAAAGGGTTTTTGGACTGACACCTAAGATTACTGTTATAAAGAGAAGTTACAAAGGTAGGAGTAGCCCCTGGATCCAAAAATGCATAAACATCTGAGGAAAAACTTGAAACGTACCAGTGATCTGAAACGCATAACGTCGAATTAGAAATGAGAAGTTGGATCATACCTTACACACGATAAGAGTAGCAAGAAAGTAAACTTTTTCCTAAAACACTTAATAGCTTCCCTCTCATTATATGGGGTGCACTTCACACACATAAGAAAGACTTTACTTAGTGCGGCTTTCATACATCCTAGGACTCTTAAACCTAATGCTCTGATACCAAGTTTGTCATGCCCTGAGGCTAACCCCTTGGCATAAACACGGGACCTAGGATCACGAGTGACCCCAAGCTAACCCTGAGCTGGCATATCATATGCAAACTGGACATATCTATGAAAAGATGAACTAATACGAAAGCTAAAACATGATAAAACTGAATATGGGGAATACCCAATACTAATCTGAATATAAATAATATGATAGAGTTTAGTGATACTGAACAATCACTCAAATACTAGAGTTGCTGGTACATGTCCCCAACTCACCCTAGAAAAATTGAAACTGAAACGAAGGACTAAATCTGAAAATATGTCTGTTGTCCTCAAAATATGAGGACTCACAACTGAAGCTACTGAATGTGGATCGGGAACCGATCTACGAGTGATATGGATGCGGAGAACCTGAACCTACATCATGCAAAAATGTAGCGCAGAGTATACGTTAGTACTTGAAAGGTACTGAGCATGTATATATGGATAAAAGCTGAACAAAACACATAAGCTGAACAAGCATAACTGAGCAATGACATAATCTGAACATGATGGAATTACTGAAATATACTGAAAAAAACTGAACTAAATGCAATGACTAAGTACATAACATGTTGAGACTAAATACTGAAGTATAACTAAAAACCTAGTCAAATACACTAGAGTCTAACTGTGGGAGCTGCTAGTAACCGACATAATCACCATGTGTGCTCACTGTGGTGTTCGATGTATACACCCCATCGAAGGGCCTGATATACCTTGCCAGGGGTATAAAGGCATGACTGGTGATCACTAAATTTGATGCCCACAGAAGGGACTTATAAACCTACAGGGGAACGTAGTTTTGGGACTACACTATAAGGGTACGCTGAACCCTAGTCCAACTCGATGTTAAGTGTACTCCCAACTAATTATGTATGTAACACGTTATGACTGAATTACTAAAATGTTGAATATCTCAAAATACTGATATCCAAAATCTGAGAATGTAACAATTATAAACTAGTAATGAAACTTTCGAAATCTGAGGCATGTATATTTGTTTATCTAACCTAGCTAGTGTAATTCATGAACTAAACGAATCTACACAACTAGGGTTCTGAGTTTCATGCAAGGAACTAAGCAATGATTTCATGAAAACATGATAATCTGATTAAGAATATTATAACAACTAAATCACAATCAATATCTAAGGTTTTAGAAACCCTAGGTCTAAGAAATATATAGCGAATCAAGATCTGACTGAATTCTAGGGACCTAGTGGTTGAAAGAAACCCACTAGTGAAATCCCACATACCTACTGATGAAATCTACAGATAAATCCTTCAATTTCGGGGTTGGAACTAAGGAAAACTTGATGCGTGTTTTAAGAAAGCTATCGCATGTTTTCTCTTCTTTTGTTCTAAGTTTGATGATTTTTTAGTGAATGAATCGTTTAGGGAAAGATCTAACTAAGTTACTAGGCTTAAACTGATTAAAACTACGTAGTTTATGGATCAAACGACGTAGTTTAAGTACCCAACACATAGCGGAAAGGACCAAACGACCCTAACTTAATTTTGATGTAGGCCACCCATAGAGGGACCTACGGTCCGTGGGTTAACCTATCAACCGTAGGTAGGGGTCGTCGTTCAAGTTTGCCCGACAGGGCTTCACTTAAATGAGCATAACGTTTTACTAGGAGATGGTATTTTAGAAAACTTGGTGGCTTTGGAAAGAGGTTTCAATTATCTTTCATTTGATAGGTCATAGGCCACCTAATTCCTTTTGTGCTAAGAGTTATGAGTGTTTGAAGTTGACCCTTCAAAAATTTCCCTCTAATCGGCTACTGACCCTCACCTACGGTCCATAGTTCCAACCACGGACCGTACTGGTCGACCATGGGTCGGATCAGAGACTATAAATATTTGGGCCTCAACCCCATTTATGGTTCGTGGTCCTACTTACGGTCTGTGGGTGGTTCCATTGGTACTGGCACCAACTTTTCTGAGAACTAGGATTTTCTTCATTTTGAGACCGGAGGTGTTACAGTTTTGGGGATTTTGAAAGTAAGGGTGGAAGGAAATGAGGAAACCATTCCCCTTTCCCCTACTAAACTAACCCCGATAGCCCACCATAGCGGGAATCCCGCCGCTCTGGCGGGATCAAGCCATGTGAATGGGCATGTCACTTTTTCTTCGTGCGTTGCCTCATTTTCCTAGCCGGCTCCCGGGGTAAAGACCCTTTTTTGCTCATACCTTGGAAACCGCTATCTTTCATTATTTCATGACGGACCGACCCATCATTTCCAAAGTACTCCAAATTGACTCGTGCTAACTTCTTCTGCTTGTCGTTCAGGGACAAACGAATGGTAAATTGGTATCTATTGTAATGACATGAACCGTCGTTATTCATGGAGAGCAAAACGTTGAGAGTAACTGGACCCCACTCTACCGCCAGAGCGGGATGACGCCGCTAAGGTGGCGGCGCTTCAGCGAAATAAGGAGGGTCGAGGGGCAGAACTTAAATGATGCTAAGTCTTATTTTTCTCTTTTTTCGTAAGTGCCAAAAAGAGGCGAGGATCACCCCAGAAACCCTCAAAAGGTTGTTCTAGGCTTGGGAAGAATGGAGGAAGAGATTTCTAGTGCAATGATAACGATAGCTTGTTGATTCCCAGCCAAATCCACCGTCGCGTTGTTTGAAAGTTAGGATTGGAGCTACCATCCCTCTGCAGCTTCTTGGAGTCCAGGTAGGCGAGGTTTATTTACTTGAGTAGTAGTAAATTCGTGCTTGCTGCATAATATATTGCTAATTGACGGAAGGATTCATGCGTAGGCCTTCGAGCATGGAGAAAGGGACCATTGTACATGTAATCTTAGTTGATAAATAAGGTGTGTATCGTGGGGGAAAATCTCGTCTTGTGATCTAAGGGTAGGTGATGGTTCAATTTCTTGTTTGTGCGATATATGCCAGTTAATTGCTTCATTGCATGCATGTGCGTATGGGGATAGATAATCATGAACAGAACTCAATGAAACGACTAAGTATGTATAATTACATGCCATGAACCTGATACTTGATTGTGTGTTATGTAAATTGTTCATTATAGGTGTGATTGTGATTGTGATTGTGATTGTGATTGTGCTGACTGGACCGGGTGTCACGTTCCGACACATATATTAGATTAGGTGTCATGTTCTGAAACATATATATTCGATCAGGTGTCACGTTCTGACACTCTAACAGTTTGGGTGTGGGTTCCATGAGAGAACCATTGGTGATTACTATATCCATATCTCCTTGTTGCTGATATTGGGAATTTGTATGTTGCTCCTAAAAGAATATTGAACTATGCATCTAGCTTATGTGTGTTATAGTGCCGTAAGCACTCATTTACTTCTCATTTTCAAAATGAGTTCTGGTAAGTGGGGACGGAGGATCCAAGCATTATTATCGGTTACTTTAAAGAGGAGGGTTGTTTGCTTAATAGTGAGAAGTGGGGTAATATCTAGGAGGCAAAGGTGGTTAGGTCCTACCATGGGCTAAGAATTTGTATTTGGAGCGGTTTAGCGAGCCTTGATGGAATATACTACATGGTCAAAGGCTTATTGGTTATATAGAAGGAGCAAGGGTATGTCATGAGTGATTGGCCGGATTGGTGGTAGTTACAATTGGGGTCTCCTCTATGAGATAGAATGGTTGAGTTACGATCAAGAATGGAGCGAGTAAGGGGTTAGAGATAAGTTTACTAGTATGTTTTTAAGGTATTCAAGAATGGTAAAGTCAGGAGGATAAGGGTTGAGGAGTGTACTGTCTTATCACATGTTTCTTGCTAGTTGATTTCTTTAGATTATGCGGTGTGCATCGGGTTGACCGATGATGCCTACTAGTACGTGTGGTTTATAATGATACTACTCATGTTATGCCTTTTGGCATAGTCTGGTTGCAGGGTCAGTGATGTTTTATAGGTGAAGACGAAGACAATCTCCAACAACTTCTACTCTTTCTTCCCTGTAGTGGAAGCTGTGTCATTAATATTGTACTTTATACTTGTAATCATAGAATTTCTTGTACCTATTTAGACTAGATCCCTGGATGTGTTATTTTCCAAGTTTAATTATGGATTGTTGGAAAAGCTTTATTTTGTAAAAATCTCATAAAATTCCTTTTATCTTCAGTTTTCTTAATCTTCTGCATATTTTAACCGTTTGGGAATTAAGGGTTCTCCTACTTAGGTGTTAGAGTAGGTGCCCACACGACCTGGTGGGTTGGGTCGTGACACCTTCCTTGACAGTTATCCAGCTCAAAATCATCTTACCACCAATAGGATAACACCCAACAATTATCAAAAGGTCAACATTAAGTAATCAATATTCTACCATCCCAAACAAGAATAATAAATGCATTTAACCATCTAGACTCCACGCCCGAAGGCCTAAGCATGAGATATCTCGACAGACTACAACATATTATGCATTTAGGGATAGGTCTAACTAATTGGTTAAGACTAGCCTACCTAGATGCCAAGAAACTTCCAAAAACTCTAGATACAAACTTCTAGCTCTGTGGGGCAAATCATAACGAAAGAAGGCCTAAAATCTATGGGTTTTGACCCCCTTTGTGTTGAAATCCCTCGTCTCCGTTGTTCCCAAGCTTGGAGCAGCTTAGGAGGATTTTTGGAGTAACCTTTGTATATTATATCATTGAAGAAGAAGATTTAAATTATAAAATCTATGTTTTCTATGTTCTGATCTCATCAGTTACACGATAGCAACTGACATGCCGTTACAGCGGTGGTGCCATAGCAGGAAAATTCTCGCTATGGCAGGATGAGCCTAGTTAAATTTAAATTTTAAATTTTTTATCGTATAGCTCTAATTTAATTTATCTGCGTATTTAAAAAAAATTGGTGTTCCACACGAGGTGCCCTTTGAATAACGATGGAATAGGTCATTACAATTAACATGGATTTGAGACTACCAACTCCCATCTAATAGCTTGAGCTAGAGATAGGATAGCTAACTTGAAGCATATGATGATGAACAAATTATTTCGACACACAAGTGTTGGAAGGACTTAGGGTGAAACTATTCTAATTAGGTCGGAAGGCTTTGATAAACTAATAGATTTGTTAGTTTTGCAATGAACATAACTGAATGAACTGATGGTAAATTATCTACTTGAATTTTGATATATAAGAACCATAACTCTAATTTGTCTTTAGTCTTTGATACAAACAATGGAGTATAATTTAGTTAATAATTTCTCATTTAAAACTCCCAATTAAAGTAGTAGTTGGTGGATTGATAATTCAAAGTTGGAGTATGAATCTTAAGTTATTTAGGACTTGTTATTGATATTTATTTAATTCATTTATAGTTAAGATTTTTGTTTTTTCTAATTCTTATTGCAATAAATTTTCTAGTCCTAGTTTAATTTGTTTCTTAGTATTATAAATAGGGGTACCTTGTCACATATTTTCTAGCAGTGAGATTTAAGAGTGTTTGAGTTTATGAATAAAATATTTTCTTTCTAATTGGCATCAGAGGTTCTATGATCTTAATAGAGAATTAGAGAGTTTTCGCTACCGACAGACGATTACGACCCATACATATCGTCTGTTTGGCCAATGGTTGTATGTTCCCAAATTTATCAGGTCAATAATGTATGTATTAAAAACAATCATGTTGAGAAAGACTATCAAGAATATTGAAAATCTAAAGAGGTGCAAACAAATATAACATAACGGAAAAGAATTTCTTCTCTCAAAATAAAGAGAATAGGGAAAAAAATTGATTGAAAGTTGATTACAAGTGAATTAATAAAATTGGATATTGGTGACAAAGTTCATCAACAAAATTGGGTGTTGGTGACAAAGTGCTTCAACAACAGTCAGAGATAAGTGTTCTATTCTATATAACAATAGAATGTTGATGAGAACTGTGCATCAAATATTGAAAGTTGAATAGAAGTGCTCCAACATAACCAAAAAAAATTGAGTTGGAGAGAAACTGTTGCAACACCTGAAAGTTGGAGAAAAGTGTTCCAACACAATCAAGAAAAAAAAATGTGAGTTGGAGAAAAGTTCTCCAACAATCGAAGGTTGAAGAGAAGTGTTTCAACAACTGAAGACATGAGAAAAGTGCTTCAATACAACAACGACAAGAAGTAAAGGGCATGAATATATAACTTTGAATTACGAGAGTGTTGGAATAATAATTTAAAGTTGTAATAGGAATCCTAAGTTGCTTAGACTTGTTATTTGGTATTTATTTAATTTATTTTTGGTTAGGATTTGTTTATCCTAATTCATATTGGAATAGATTTTCTAGTTATAGTTTAATTGATTTCTTAGTATTATAAATATGGATACCTTATCACATATTTTCTAGTTCTAGGAATAAGATTAAAAAGATTTTGAATTTATAAATAAAATATTCTCCTTCAGTAGTCATTAGATTGCATTTCTTTCAGAAATGGTAAGTTCTCTCACCATTCTTTGTGGGATTCTATCCTAACCTAGTTGGGTTTGACCACTTTATTTTTATTTGAGGGTGTAATTTGGGTGACATCAATCACGAGACTAGCTACTCGATAATTTATCCATCTCGCCTCAACTTTCGGTGTCAATTCATTTGGATAGTCAAATGGCTCTAATATTTTATGAGAGGACGAAACATGTTGAGCTCAATTCTCACTTGTGTCTGACAAAAATACCTATGTGGTTTGAACTCTCTTTCTTTTATTCCATCTAATTCTTGACAAATTAAACATCACTTTGTTCCTCTCCTTGGGGGAGGGGGGGGGGGGAGGGGGGGAGGTTTCACAACAGAAATGCAAATAAGAAACAAACAAATTGTACACAAATTTGTATTTTCTTTTGGTATTTTTATTTATACTTTTATAAATTGGATAGTCTTGTACATTGGAAATACACAAGAAAGGTATTCCCAAATATTTGATTCCCTATGAATTAAGACCATAAACTTCAACAGTCTTACTGTTAATAAAAAAAAGTATGCTATATTTTGGGGTTCACACAATTTGTACGAGGTTTTATTTTGTTTCGCAAATTAATGAAACTAAATCTTACATTTTTTTAAGTTTTCAAAATTTTTGATCCATCAATTGGTAAAACATGAAATAAAAAAAAATCAAAATACAAACTTATGTTAATTGTTATGTGATTAAAAAATACAATACCCATCATTAGTGTACAACTTTTAGCCTTTATGCTATGTTTTATGTATCTATATTAATGTTGCCAAAAACATTATTGTGGCACCTCAATTTCTCCAATTGTCATGCGATCACAGCACCATGGAAATACATGTTGCTCAGCCAAGTTGATGGAAAGTTGATAAAAAAAATATGCACTAAATATTTTTCAAGAGATCTCCTCCAAATCACTGGTATAAAATTTAGGTTAACTCTAATTGGCAAAGTACTGCAAATTCGTAAGGACATGGGTGTGTTTGGTATGGAAGTAAAATCTTTTCCTAGAAAATATTTTATTAGAGAATAAGTAAGTTTTTTACTTATTTTTTAATATTTGGTAAATAAATTTAAGAAACTATTATACTAAGAGTATTTATATATAATCTAACAAAATACTATGTTGGTGGAATTAGCATAGGAGGATCCAGGATTTAGAGTCTTATGGGTGCCAAGTAGACTCATTGACTAAATCACCTTTAGGTTTGGTTTGAATTATTCGTCTTTTCGGTCTATGTGACAAATCAATCAATAAAATAGGAAAAAACAACAATTACAAATTTTTATATGGTAGCGGGATTCAATCCCTAGACTTTAGGCTCAAACATTAAGCCTTTTACCATAGGCACCCCAGAGTACTTCTATTTTGTTGGTGGCATGCTTATTATTTATATATATGTTGTATATATATACCTATATATACATAGAATCTCGGTTGGAGCTTGTGGATGATGTGGCACCCACACCGGCCTGAATAAATCCGTCCCTGGTGGAATCAGGTGAGAAATGAGGGTTAGGGGGTGGTGAGGTATAGGATAGTCAAGGGGTGGGTTTTGGGGATGTTTGATGAATGGAAGGAAAAGAAATAATAAACTTGGAATTCAGTAATTCACTTATTATAAAACTTGTTTTTATACTTTCATTTGGACAATCATTTTTTTCATTCTGGGGAACTTATTTTCGTATAAAGAAATTATTTTTCAAAATATTTTAACTAAATCAAACATAACAAGATTCAAAAATAATAATAAAAAAATACCAAAGTTCCCAAATAATCTTTTGCCCTTCACTCTACTCTACTATATGACAACTGACAACTGAAATTTTTCCAAGAAAATAACAAGAAACTTTAACTTTGAAAAATACAACCGTTACTCAGAATTGACAATTGCTGAGATCTAACTGGTTTGCTTTGTTTTCTAGCCAAGTTCATAGATATTTTCTTTTGGTTAGATTATCATCATGAAGAGTGGGGGTTTATTTATGTATATCATATTATCATGATTCATTATCATCATCATATATTATTAAAATAAAAAATTCTAAAATAAAAAGTTGAATTATCATTTTATCATATACTAAATTAGAATGTTATAAAAATATTTAATTAATTAAATATCAAATATATAGTCCTATTGTATTTTATGTACTAAAAGTAAACCTACGAATATGGGAATTAAAATAAAACAAAATTTTCACTTTAATCAAGAAATATATTTTTTATCATCATTATACAACACAACAAATAATAACAATAAATAAAGCAAGAACAGATTCCTAGCATGCATACAAAATTTTCATTCATAATTATGATAAGGTTATTGAGTTTCTTGCATGCCCTCGTTAATGGATGTTTAATAATCCATAACTTGATATAGAGATTAATGAAAAATTTATAAGTTTTTATCGTGTCAAACCTTGTAAGTATATTTATGAATCTGACATATGAAATAAGTTGAGCAGTGCTCTAAAGGAAATTAATCTTTAAATTAAATTCATCAGTAATTTAATTTATTGATTAGTATATGTAATCTTAACATGAAAATAATATAAGTGTTTAATGGGGAATTTCGAAATATAAATGGAGGCGTACAATTACGAATTTTTGGTGGAATAATTTGTAATTTGTTATGGTAAAAATAATTCAAATTAATTTTTGGAATTATTTCCATAATAGGAAGGCTCAGTAAGTAATTTTGTAGTCCCTACAGTGCTCATATTAACTAGAACTCGGAATTATATTTCTAAGGAAAAAAGTGAAAAAATTAATAGGAAAGCATAGTATAGAAAATATTTTCTTGCATTTCTTCTTGTCCTCTGCTATACAGTGTATCCTATATTTATACAAGCTTGGCTGGAAACCCTATGAATCAAAAGGAAAATTCTATCCTAACCAACTTTGTAACAAACTATAAAAATAAATACAAAAAGATATTTATTACAACTCACTTTACAAAAATGTCCTTTCTAGAAACATCTTGTATTTGGATGTGGTCTAACTCCACGTGTCTATCTTTTTTTTTCTTCCACCTGTTCTATTTGAGTGACTCAACCATATTCTTCTTTATTTCATTTGAACAGCTGGGAATTTGATCTTCTTCTTCATCTTTACACTCATCAGAACTGTGGGATTTAATCTCTCTGGCAATACCCCTCCTCAAGTTGGAGCCCGTTGTTCGGACACCTAATTTGCCTAATAAATATCGATGTAAAATTTCTGCAAGAGCCTTTGTGAAAAAATCTACTAATTGGGAAGAGGAAGGCACAAAGGAAAGGGAAATTAATCCTTCCAGCAATTTTTCTCGCAAAAAATGACAGTCCAATTCGATATGTTTCATCCTTTCATGAAAGACCGAATTTTTTGCTATGTGGATGGTTGCCTGACTATCACAATGAAGAGGTACTGGTAAATATGGTTCTGCAGCTAAATCATGTAATAATATTACTCTCCATGCAATTTCTGCTACTAATCCTCTCATTTATCGGTATTCTGCTTCTGCAGATGAAAGGGCAACTACAAGCTGCTTCTTTGACTTCCAACAAATTGGGCATCCTCCCATGCTTAGAAAAAATCCACTCACAGATCTTGAGTGTCTGAGCAAGATGCCCAATCTGAATCGCAATAAGCTAATAGTTGGAAGGATGGGTCTGGTGTAAAAAATAATCCGAAATCTGGATTTTTGCTGAGATATCTTAAGGTATGCATTGCAACTTCATAACGCCTAGAGTAGGGGGGATGCATATATTGGCTTAGCGTTTGGACGGTGAAAGAAAGATTTGGTCTTGTATTGGTCAAAAAGTTTAATTTTTCGATGAGTCTTCTATATTCAATAGGGTTTGTGAGAGGTTCTCCACAATTGAATGTGAGCTTGAGAGTGGGATTTAGAGGAGTGGAAGAAAACTTTGAATCTAGACAGTCAAACTTTGTGAGAAGCTCAAATGTGAACTTGTGTTGTGTAACAACCAGTCCACCCCCTCATGAACATGCTCCAAACCCAAAAAATAATGGGAAGAGAGTGAAACATATTTGATATTTTTCATAGCATTGTAGGGTAAATGTCCGAGTCTGTAATACCACAATTTATTAGAAGAGATAATAGTAGGAACAAAAATGCTTTTATTGATAGAGAAAATCGTATTGCAAACAGGATTCAAAACATTGTGACATAAAGTCCTACGACAAACAGAGTGTTGAAAAGAAACACTAGACAGGACTAGGAACATTGGCTACGACATTGGAATGTTGAACAAAAATGACAGGTTGTTGGGAGGCAAGATGCTTCTGCGAGGTGTTGCTTCTCATCACATAGAGCCCTGTATTGGCTTCACCAAAAAAAGGTTCCTTCTTCATTGAAAGGGCCTCTATAACAAAACAGAGTTTAGAAAAAATGACGTCACAATCAAATTGATCACAAAGTCTATAAATAGAGAGAAGATTATATTTGATTGAAGGAATAAAATCACATTGTCTAATTCTAAATATGTACTCGAATACACACTTCCAACAATATGGACCTTGACTTTGAAAGAATTAGGCAGAGTGACAAAAATAGGATTGTTAAGATGTCTAATATTATGGAGAAGTGACTGATCAAAAGTCATGTGTTGTGAAGCCCCAGTGTCAAGAATCCAAATGTTGTTATTGGTTTTAGAGAAAAATGTTTTGAAAATGTTACCATCAACCTTAGTATGAAATTTAGAGAAAAAGGAAAAACAAATTGACAATTAGTGGTTGTACCAGTTAGATTTGCACTAGCATATGCCTCAGAGTGTGCTGAACCAGAATCTCCACCCTGCATGGACTGAAACACTTGTGCCAATTTATCACATTGCTCTTTAATGAGAAGATAACTCTTCCGAAGCTTTTCCAAATTGTTTCCCCCATTTCATGAGTTGAATACCTCATCTGAGTTGACAGCATGAGCACAAGAATCTGAATTTTCTCCCTTCTTCTACTTATTAAACTTATAGTGTGGTGTCAACCTATAGCAATCATCCTTTACATGATTAGTTTTCTTGCAGTACCTACAATATAGGTCAGTCCTCTTACCTTCTAGTACACCTGGTTGTTGTCCTCCCCTGTTTTCAAAATTATTTTTCGGTGGTGTCCATTTTTGTGGAGACCTCGCACTCGCAAGAAAGGCAGTAGAGTCAGTAGATACCAGAGTGTTAGAGTGAATTTGTCGGTGACATTCTTCATGCATACAAATAGAGTAGGTCTGGGAAGCACATGGAAGTGGCTTCATCATCAAAATATGTCCTCTTATGGCATTAAAACTTTCATTTAGACCCATTAGAAATTGGATTAGTTTCTGATCTTCATTCATTTTGTGATTATGTGTTTTAGCCCCACATTTTCACTCACAGTTGGAGGTCATGAAGGTGTTTAGTTCCTTCATTTGATCCCAAAGTCTCTTCAACTTGGTGAAATAGCCAGCTATATCATAAGAATCGTGCTTTATGTTGTTAAGTTCCCTTTGTAGCTGAAATAGTTTTGTTCCATCAGCTTGTCCATATGGTTCCTCCAATTCTTCCCATAGCTCAGTTGTTGTTTGAGAGTATAAAATACTCTCTGCAATTTCTTTGTTTAAAGCATTAAGGAGCCAAGAGAGCACCATGTCATTACAATGCCTGCATTGTACGTACATAGTGTATTCATTTTCAGGGCATTTGCAGGTACCATTGATAAATCCAAGCTTATTTTTGGTTGAAAGGGAAATGAGAATTCCTCTTTTCCAACTACCAAAGTTAAAGCCATCAAAGGTTGTGTTTATCATATTAATTCCTGGAGAATCTAATGGTGAAAGAAAAAGTGGATGTGAAGCATCAATTTTCTCTACTTGTGCAGCAGTACTCTTAGAAAATTGATCTGTCACTTCAACCATTTTGTTCAGATTGAAGGAACCAGAAAACTTCTTGGTATATAAGAAATTAGAAAGAGGGAAAAACAAGGGGAAAAATGGATCTAGTAATGCTTTGATACCATGAAGTAATTAATAGGAAAGCATAGTATAGGAAATTTTCTCTTGCATTTTTTCTTGTCCTCTGCTATACAATGTATCCTATATTTATACAAGCTTGGCTGGAAACCCTACGAATCAAAAGGAAAATTTTATCCTAACCAACTATGTAACAAACTATAAAAATAAATATAAAAAGAAATTTATTTACAACTGTCACAACTCAGGGGTACCCCCTAGATGTAACATGACGTATAGAACCTCGAAGGACTCCATACATGCCACTTAGTCCTCATAACATAAAGTAGTAGAACAATAAAGAGTAAAACACATTTAAGTCGAAAATAGTTTTATAAAAAAAGGGAAGTCTAACTCATGTCTCAACATAGCCATCTATTACAATCGAATGAAAAGTGGGTCTAGCCCATATATCATGTTCAAAAAGGAAATACGAAAGAGAAACTACAATAAGGAAAGTTTGTCCTCAAACCATGAGGACTCACCAAGCTCAAAAAGAAATCAAAGTCCAAGCTCTAACTACTAGAATGGAAACCCTGCCTGTCGAACCCTACATTTGGGGAAAATGTAGGCAAGAGTATGCGTTAGTACAAAAATGCACTAAGTATGATAGTTATGCATAAAAATATTTAAAACATGCTAAGAAGGACATTTCATATTATGACATGCAACTGACCAATTAAAATATGATATAAGAGGGTTAGAAAACATAAGTCATAACATCATGGTTAGTGCAAGCTAAATCATCTCTAAGCCATTGAACACATATGAGATACTTCTTTAAGTAACCTTAGTTCATTAATCATTTTGTTGTGGGAAAATTAGTCTTAACCGACATAGAGACCATGTGAGCTAAAACATAATCACCAGGTGTCTCTCACACCGAAAAGGGGTTGTTCTACTTGCCTAAGGTAGAACTATAAATCTCTAGCTTAAGTGGATCCACTAGCTAATCAACCTATAGGGGCACATAGTTGTAGTATAAGGATATTGCTACTAGAAACACAGCCTTTACTAATGGGAAAGCTTCCATCTTATGAGACTTCTTTTATAAACCCGGCCTCTACTAACAGGAGAGCTTCCATCCCAATGTCAATATCCACTCGGTGCTAAGCATAATTCCCACGGAATAGTATTTTCTTACTTATTCTCATTATCCATTGAAAGACATGTCAACTTGTCGATCCAAGCTAGTTCATTAGGATAGCTCTTATTTATTGATTCAATTAAGTGAGAATAGCCTTTCAACCTAGGAATCCTTTCTATGTGAGAAAACCTTTCACATCATGGTTGTAAGTATTTTATGAGGGTAACCTTTCAACAACCCAACAACAACAACAATAATGGCACTTCATTCTCAAAGCACCCTTAAAATATCCACATAGGTTTCATAAGATCATGCATAAACTCATACTTTACCCTTTGAAGGTTCAAAGCTACTTTCAATCACCAAATCTAGAAATCTAGCATTAGATAGGGATTTTTATCATAATTTCATGTAATTCTATTACTTCATGCTCTAGATCATAACACACATCTTTCATAATCAACAACCCAACTCTATGAGATCACAATTTGGGAAAAACATGGGGGTTTGCATGAGTTCATAAGGGAAACATTGTAAATCATCAAATCATGCATATTTAGACATAATTAAACCATTAAGATCAATACTCAAAAGAACCCATGGTGTTTGAATAAAACCCTAGCTAATTAGGGAAATCTACCATTTGAAATAGAAGAATTTGGGGACTCCATGAATGAAAGAGATTCATGGATGAAAACTACCATACCTCAACTCCAATTTCTTATCTTCAATGGAGGAATTGAGACGTTAGCTTGAAACCCTAGGTTGAATCTTCTTCTTCTTCTTCAAGTTCTAGAGAGAGAAAATATGAGAGGAGATTTGATTTCTTTTGCGAAATTTGGAAGAATGAACTAAATGGGTCTAATTTGGGGGTAAAAAGGCTTATAGGTGTCTTAAATGTAGTCAAAACGACATAGTATAGGAACTAATTAGTTAGAAAAAGACCCAACTACCCCTGAGTTAACCGTCAATTGTCACCGACGGACCCAGTCGACGGAACATGGATAGACCTACGGTCTGTCCTGGTGAATCATGGTTGGTGGTCAGAGACTTTTGTCCTGACCTAATGTCGTTGGACCACAGGCCGCGGACCCACCTACGATCCGTGGGTCCAACTGTGGTCCATACCCAAAAAATTCCTAATGCACCCATCCACGAACCCACCTATGGGCCGTGGTTGGCCCTCGTGGACGGCACCTGGGAGTTCTGAAATTTTGGTTCATTACCCATTTTCAGATATGGGGTGTTACAATATCTCTCCCTTGGGACGATTCCTCCTCGAATAAGATTTAGACTGGTTCTACGAGAGTAGGAGAGGAACTAACAACCCAATCAAATCAATGCAATACATACAACCAAGGAGGAATTATCGACTCCAAGCTAGGATGTTCTCAAATCGTCACATAGGGGTGAACCTGACTCTAACAGCCCATTATACACGCAATGCACATAAATAAGGAGGAAACATCAACTCCAAACTCATCATACTCAAATGCATCAAAAATGAAGTATGAACTACATCTACCAACCCAATATGCATAAAATTCAAATTTTCTCATATCTAAGGAGGAACTACCTTCTCCAAACTAAAAGCATTCTCAACACAATCTCATGGAGCCTTTATGCATTTCATTCTCAAAGAGCATAACTAATGCATGTTCAACAATCATCTCATGAAGTCTATAGGCAACTCATACTCAATGCACAACAACATCAGGAAAAATAACTCATACAATTCATTACTTTCAAAACTTAAGTTTTTTCATGAACATGCATAATCATAAGGAAATCATGGAAACATATAAATCACACATGACTCCTAACACATAAAACAACCCAAGAGGGACTCATTACCTCAAGCTAGAGTAGGTGTAAAAGGAAAGAAATGAGGATATCGGGACTTCATATCGGCCTCGGCCTCCCAAGTAACACCCTCAACTAAATGATTCCTCAATAACACCTTCACGGAAGCAACTTCATTGTTTCTCAACTTTTTGACTTGCCGGTCTAAAATCTCAATCGGTACCTCCTCATAAGCAAGATTATCTTTAACCTCCAAACCCTCTGAGGAAACTTTGGATGTTGGATCCCCAACACATTTATTCAACATAGAGACATGGAAAATCGGAAGCACCGATGCAAACTCATTTGGCAAAGCTAGCTCATATGCAACCTTGCCAACACGCCTAAAAAATCTCATATAGGCCTACACAACGGGGACTAACCTTCCCTTTTTTTCCAAACCCCATAACACCCTTCATGGGTGATATTTTCAAATAAACCCAATAATGAACCTCAAATTCAAGATCCCTCTTTCTAACATCGGCGTAAGACTTTTTCCGACTTTGGGTTGTTCTCAACCTTTCTCTAATAAGCTGAATCTTCTTTATGGCCTCATGTACCAATTACGAGCTTATGAGAGCGACTTCACCCACCTCAAACCATCCTATAGGAGATCTACACCTCCTACCATAGAGAGCCTCAAATGGAGCCACATCTATACTCGAGTGGTAACTGTTATTACAGTCAAACTCAATTAATGGCAAATGGTTAACCCAATTACCCTCAAAATCAATCACACAAGCCCTCAGCATGTCTTCCAAAGTCTGAATAGTACGCTTCGCTTGCCCATCGTTTTGGGGATGAAAAGTTGTGCTAAGCTTAAATTTTGTACCAAGACCCTTTTGGAATGATTTCCAAAACTGTGAAGTAAATTGGGTACCTCGATCAGAAATTATGGACAAGGGTACTCCATGTAACCTTACCATCTCTCTCAAATACAACTTAGCATATTTTTCCGCCGAATAGGAAACCTTGACGGGAATGAAATGGGTAAATTTAGTCATCCGATCCACTATTACCCAAATCGAGTCAGGTTGTCGCCGAGTACGTAGCAACCCTACAACGAAGTCCATATTAACATCTTACTACTTCCAAGTAGGAATACCAATGTATTGGGATAAACCTCCCGGTTTCTAATGCTAAACCTTCACTTGTTGACAATTAGGACACTTAGCCACAAATATCGAAATATCCTTCTTCATCCCATTCCACCAATAGATCTTTCGCAAATCACGGTACATCTTGTTGGCTCTGGGGTGAATAAAATACCGAGAACTAGGAGCTTCTGCCAAGATCTGTTCCCGTAAGTCATCAACATACGGAACACATAACCAACATTAATATCTAAGTACGACATATCCCCCTTGGGAGAAAGCCTCAAGAGACTTTTTGAGTATGACTTCTTTCAATTCTACTAATATTAGATCCAGACCTTACTTAGCCTTCACATCTCTCACAAAAGACGATTCGGACCCATTATGAACCATGACACCATCCTTAGTGGAATCCCCTAGTTGGACCCCTAATCGAGCCAACCTATGAACATCTAAAACAAACTCTTTCTTTTCATCCTCAACATGAGCAACACTACCCATTGATAGTCCACTAAGAGCATCTGCTACCACATTCGCTTTATCGGGGTGATAAAGGACACTCATGTCATAATTCTTCAATAATTCTAGCCACCTTCTTTGGCGAAGATTCAAGTCCTTTTGACTAAACATGTATTGCAAGCTCTTATGATCGGTGCAAATATCCACATGCACCCCATACAAATAATGCCTACATATCTTTAAGGCAAAAACAACCGCCGCTAATTCAAGGTCATGGGTGAGATAATTATTCTCATGGATCTTAAGTTGCCTCGAACCATAGGCAATAAGTTTACCATTTTGCATAAGCACACATCCAACCCAACTCTAGAGGCATCACAATACACCACAAAGCCATTTGTACCTTCCGGCAAGGTCAACTCCGGAGTGGACGTAAGTCTATCTTTCAACTCTTGGAAACTTTCCTTACAAGCTTCCGACCATATGAATTTGTCCTTCTTTTGAGTCAAAGCTGTCAAAGGAGAAGAAATGAAGGAAAACCCCTCAACAAACCATCTATAGTAACTGACCAAACCCAAAAACCCTCTAATATCGAAAGGAGTTAGAGGTCTAGGCCAACTCTTGACCACATCCGTCTTGATATGATCTACCTCAATACCCTTGCTTGACACAATATGCCTAAGAAAAGCTACGGACCTTAGCCAAAATTCACATTTGCTAAATTTTACAAAAAGTTGTTGGTCTTTAAGAATTTGCAACACGATCCTCAAATGATCAATATGTTCTTCCTCACTTTTCAAATAGATCAAAATATCATCGATAAACACAATTACGAACATATCAAGGTATTGTCTAAACACCCTATTCATCAAATCCATAAAATGCCGCCGGAGCATTAGTCAACCCAAACAACTTTACCAAAAACTCATAATGACCATACCGAGTTTGGAAAGTCGTCTTCAGAATATCACTATCCTTCACCCTCAATTGGTGGTAACCCGAATGAAGATCGATCTTAGACAAAATAACTAGCCCCTTGAAGTTGGTCAAACAAGTCGTCAATCCTTGGAAGAAGATATTTGTTCTTGATAGTCACATTGTTCAATTGTCTATAGTCGATGCACATACGAAGGGAACCATCTTTCTTCCTTACGAACAAAACTGGAGTACCCCATAGAGAGATACTCGGTCGGATGAAGCCCTTATCAAACAAATCCTTTAATTGACCTTTTAACTCCTTAAGTTCCGTCGGAGCCATTTTATAAGGAGGAATAGATATAGGTTGCATATTTGGGAGAAGGTCAATACCGAAGTCTATTTCCCGCTCGGGAGGAATATCAAGTAAATCATCAGGGAAAACTTTCGGAAACTCATTAACTACGAGGATTGAATTAAGAGTAGGGGTTTGGGAATCTACATCCCTCACCCTAACTAGGTGATAAATGTAACCTTTCAAAATCATCTTTCTAGCTTTAAGATAAGACACTCATTGACCTCT
>JAJOOF010006770.1:0-20575 GCA_029582545.1 Solanum lignicaule | reverse complement strand
TTTACTAGTTCTAGAAATGATTGTAATTTCTTTTTTGTATCTAGTTGTTCATTTGAGTTAATTATTTTTTGTACTATATGTGTTTGCATTTTTATTCCGTTTTTATCTATTTGTATTCCTAAGAATTCTATTTGATTTTTCATTATATCTGCTTTCTTTTTACTTAGGCTTATACCCGAGTATTCTATGATATGTATAAATTTTTCTAATACCTTATATGTTCATCTTGTGTTTTAGAGTATAATAATATATCATCAATGTACACTACACAATTTTCAATTTGTTTAAAGTAATTGTGCATAAAGTGTTGATATCTACCTGGTGCGGTTTTATATCCAAATGGTAATACATTCCATTCATAAAATCCTTGTGGTACTGTAAATGCTATAAGTTTTTTAGATTCTTCTTCTAATTTTAAGTGGAAAAATCCTGATTTACAGTCGAATTTACTAAAGTAATTATATCCTTGTATTTGTCTTATTTTTAGTATTTTATTTGGTATTGGGTAATTATATGTTTTAGTTTTTGCATTTAAATTTCTATAATCAATTACCATTCTACTTTTTCCTCTTTTTTGTTCACTATGTTTATTTACTATAAATGTTGGGCTTGTATGCTTGCTATTGCTTTCTTGTATGTACCTTTTTCTAGTAATTTAGTTATATGTATCTTAAATTCTGTTAAATCATTAAAATTATATTTTAATGGTTTTTGGGTTATTATACCATTATTATCAATTAGCTCAATTTTTATTTTTGTTTTATATTTTTACATCCTTGTAAAGAGTCTTCACTATATAATAATTCTAACTTATCTTGGATTATTTTTACTTTATCTATAGAGAATATAATTAATTCTATCTTAGGATCTTCTTTTTTATATTTTCTCATTTTTGTGTAATTTTTTCACTTCCTTTTATCCATTCTGTTCCTTATATTTTCTAATTTTTGTGTAATTTTTTCACTTCCTTTTAACATAGTTTAACAGTTATGATAAGAATAACAAAAGAAAATGAAGAAATATATAGGAAAATGGAAATCGCAAAAAATAAAACAACAAGCAAAAATGGAAGTACATTTTTCGGTCTGGAACTGATAGTTGAGGAATTCATGGAAGTGGTAGTGTGGTAGGTGGTAGTGTAGTAGGTGAGTAGTTTATTTTAAAGATTTTATTATAATATTCTTTTGTTAAGTGTCTTAATCTTGATATCTCTTTAATATTATTTTTTTGGGGTGCGGAATTCATGGTAAAATGTAATAATATTTAATGTAATATTCTTCCGATGGTTGTTTTAATCTAAATATTTCTTTAATATTATTTTTGATGTATTCTAGATATAACATATCTTGGGTTCTTTGGTACATATATAATTTTTCCTCGATTAATTGTTCTAATAGTTTTGTATCTTCCATAGATTCTATCCAATATTGTAAATATTCGTAGTTCATTTTAATCTGAATTTATTTCAAAATCATACCATTCTATTCTTTCGAAGTCTAAATCATGTAGATTTATTTCATACCATTGTTGATTTAATATATCTTCTGATTCGTCATCATTAAATATTTTTTCTCATATTATTCTTCTTAATTCAATTATTTCTATATGTTTAAGTATATATAAGATTAAAGTTTCATAGATTTTTATCATTTCATCATGCATGTATGTAGTCATGTTCGTTGTTATGCAGGTTTTTTATTTTCAATTATTCCTTCCTATCATATTCATAATTGATTAAATTCATATTAGATTATTATGAACTAGATTATCTTTATCATGTTCTTTTGTCACTACTAGCATCGAACTTTAGCGGATACTTCCTTCTTATCAGCGCCTCAACTTTGTTTACTCCTCTAAATGGCTTTCCTCGCCTACCGGTTTCAAAATTAGGATGACATAGTACAGAAGTTTTCTCCCTGTTTTCAGTGTGCTAATAAACTAGAAATCACGATTCAAATAATTCTAATACATAATAACTAACAAAAAATTATTTAATCATATATATGATATTCATGAATATATGAAATTAGTTCTGCATATTTTTTGAACAATATACCTTTGCTTTTTGCTTATTCATGCTATCTGAAATATCTAATTGGATTTCAGATTGTTGCTCCATTTATCTAAATACTAATTTTTGTAGAGAGTTTTTTTAAAAGAGCCTTTTATATATTAGGCTTTGCCTATGTTCTAATTCTTGTCATTTCGCTATAATTATTTCAGTAAGTTTTTCTTTATATTCGTTATTCTCACTATTCATTGTATCTTTAGATATTGAATATATTTATATTTTATTTTAGATATATTATCTATTAATTGATCTAATTTTTCGTTATCAGTTTTTGTGATATTAAGTTGTTTATATTCCAGATATAATTTGTTTAATCTTTTCTTAACTTTCTACTAGCATGTTTCTTCCTATGTTTCTTATCATCCATAGCTCTGATACCATTTTTCGGTGAGGATCTGGTAGTTTAGGAATTCATGGAAGTGGTAATGTGGTAGGTGGTAGTGTAGTAGGTGAGTAATTTATTTTATTCTACTAGTATGTTTCTTCCTATGTTTCTTATCATCCATAGCTCTGATACCATTTTTCGGTGCGGAATTGGTAGTAGTGGAATTCATGGAAGTGGTAGTGTGGTAGGTAGTAGTGTAGTGGGTTAGTAATTTATTTTAAAGATTTTATTATAATATTCTTTTGTTAAGTGTCTTAATCTTGATATCTCTTTAATATTATTTTTTTGGGGTGTAGAATTCATGGTAAAATGTAATAATATTTATTGTAATATTCTTCCGATAGTTGATTTAATCTGAATATTTCTTTAATATTATTTGTGATGTATTCTAGATATAACATATCTTGGGTTCTTTAGTACATATATAAATTTTCCTCCTTTAATTGTTCTAATAGTTTTATATCTTCCATAGATTCTATCCAATATTGTAAATATTCGTAGTTCATTTTAATTTGAATTTTTTTCTAAATCACACCATTCTATTCTTTCGAAGTCTAAATCATGTAGATTTATTTCATACCATTGTTGATTTAATATATCTTCTGATTCGTCGTCATTAAGTATTTTTTCCCATATTATTCTTCTTAATTTAATTATTTCTATAAGTTTAAGTATATATAAGATTAAAGTTTCATAGATTTTTATCATTTCATCATGCATGTATGTAGTCATGTTCGTTGTTATGCAGGTTTTTTATTTTCATTTATTCCTTCCTATCATGTTCATAATTGATTAAATTCATATTAGATTATGATGAACTAGATTATCTTTATCATGTTCTCCTGTCACTACTACCATCGTACTTTAGCGGATACTTCCTTTTTATCAGCGCCTCAACTTTGTTTACTCCCCTAAACGACTTTTCTTGCCTACCGGTTTCAACATTAGGATGGCATAATATAGAAGTTTTCTCCCTGTTTCCAGTGTGCTAATAAACTAGAAATCATGATTCAAATAATTCTAATACATAATAACTAACACAAATTTATTCAATCATATATATGATATTCAGAAATATATGAAATTAGTTCTGCATATTTTTTGAACAATATACCTTTGCTTCTTGCTTATTCATGCTATCTGAAATATGTGATTGGATTTCAGATTGTTGCTCCATTTATCTAAATACTAATTTTTGTAGAGAGTTTTTTGAAAAGAGCCTTTTTTAGAAAAGAGACTTCAGAGTTTCCTCCTTGGAGTTAATGTCTTCCCAGGTCAGTTGATAAAAGTTTTTCCTTACTTGTACAAACATCATTTTAAAAGGAAAAATATTTTTCAGAAAAGAGAAAATCACGACTTATGAATATTTTTTACCGCATTTGTCAAAGTAGAGGTATGCATGATGGCTCAGAGAAACACCTAAATACAAACAAGGGGTAGACTTAGGTTCCAACTTATTTTTTGTATAGTGTTTAAGCCATGGATAACAGAGACAACAAAAAATTCTAAGATTGGCATAGTTGGATTGTTTACCAAATAATTGTTGGAAGGGTGACGTGTTATGTAAGATGGGAGTGGGTAGCCACTTAATGATATAAACTACATGATGGTAGGCAAAAGACCATTGGTCTGGTGGTAGGGATGCCTCATGCAGAAGTGTTTTGGCTGTCTCAACAATATGACACTGATGACGTTCAGCTATGGCAACGCGTTGTGGCGTGTAGGGAGGTGAAACTAAATGTTCAATGCCATTTTGTTGAAGATAGGACTGAAGACTTTTGTATTCAACCCCTCCATCAGTATAAAGACATTTAATTTTTGTTTTGAAAAATTCTCTACCAAAGGACGAAAGGTTTGGAACAAAGAGGCAACTTCACTTTTTTTAAGTGTATACAACCAAGTATACTTGGTGTACTGATCAACAAAGATACAGTAATATATCTCTTTGTCTAGTGATAAAATGGGGGATGGTCCCCATAAATTACTAAAGATGACCTCAAGAGGTACATTACTGGATAAAGTGAGTCGTTGAAATGGAAAATGATGTGCTTTATTAGAAGAACAAGCATTACAAAATTCAAATTTCTCTGTAGTAGCAACAAGTAAAGAATTTTTTTTCAAAATAGTTTAAAATCGTCAAATGAGGATGACCCAAGCGATTGTGCCATAGCTGAAAAGGAACTTTTGTGGAAGCGAGATTGATTGATATTGGTGGTCTGGTTGGCAGATGCGGCCATTAATAGAGTCCATTCTTTTTCCGACCTTGTACCAGCAGCTTCTGAGTATGCAGGTCCTTCATAAGAAAAGTAGAAGGAAAAAATTCAATAGATGTGAGATTGTCTTGACAAAGCTTGGCTACATAAATTAGGTTTTTTTAAATTAATGGAGCACATAGAGTGTTAGAAAACCTGAAAGCAGAATAAGGTCCTTACAATTAAGTTGAACCAGTATGAGTAATAGGAATGGTTTTACCGTCACCCATAGATATTCCCTCATTGCATGTATAGTCTTCAAGATTATGAGGTTCAGCCGTGACATGATGAGTCGTACCTGGATCGAGAACCTAAGAGTAGTCTGTTGATTGCAAATTATAGGCAACGTTGTCCTTAGCTTCAAAATGATTATGCAATTTGGAACGTCATACATCTGCAGTGTGACCAAATTTTTGGCACAACTGGCATCGAATAGATTGTCTCAAATTTGATCTCATATTTTGCTGATTTTTGAAGTTGGACTGTCGAGACACAGATTGGTTCCATTGTTGATTGTTAAAGCGAAGATTGCTCCTATTAGACTGGGCTGGCATCGTTTTTCCTCTGTGCTACTGTAGTTGTGATATTGGAAGATGACTTCTCATGGTCTTGGTGCTTGAGGAAAAGCTCATGATCTGTGAACTTGTAAAACAATTCTTCAAAACTCAAGGAAGAGTCTTATGCTCTTATAGTAGCAGAGATCTCATGGTACTCGGGGGCCAAGCCGCTTAGAATCTTTACAATAATTTCATCATCTTGTATTGGTGAACCTGCAACTTTGAGAGCATCGGAAAGATATCGAACCTCTTGTAAGTATTCTGTAACTGATTTAAAGGCTTTCTTAATATTTTGTAGTTGGTCGTGCAAGCTAAAAATGTGAGTGTGGCTCTTATCTGCGTAAGCCGTGTGAAGAAGTTCCCAGACTGTCTTAGAAGATGGAGTTGTGGCAACAGTAGGCGCGATGGTGGGATTGACAAATGCCATCATTGCTTGCTAGATCAGTTGGTCCTGAGAGAACCAATTTTGGTATATCGGTTCTGGAATCGTAAGGTTATCTCGTGTCATAGTCATTGGTGGTACCGGTTTTGATCCGTTAAGATGTCCCATGAGTTGATGGCCATTGAGGAGCTTCACAAGTTGCACTTTCCAAGTCGAGAAGTTGAGGTTACCTTGTAGTTTGATAGGTAACTGAGACGCGGGATATAATTGTACCACATAAATTATAGGTAAAGCAGCAGAAGCACTGCTGTTGGTGGCAGTAGCATCACCAGAGTTAAAAACAACATGAGGGGTTGTTCATTGAGTTGAAGTCATAGTTGGGAAGAGAAAAAAAGGATCTGACTCGTAAGAGGCTAGTGGCTCTGATACCATATAAAATCTGATAGACAGAAGTAGTCGAAAGATGATTTTATTCCTTTAGCATCGGAGCGTTAATTGTAACAAATAACAATAACCTATAGCTAAACATAAGGAAGCTAATTGTTGCATAAACTCCTAAACTGTTAGAGGACTCTTCTACAAATATACAACAACATTAAACTCCTACAATAGGAGGAGTCTTCTAAAGATACCAAAAAGCAGTAACTATAACAGTAACTTATTATAAGGTAAAATAATTATGCTTAATACAAACTAAATGTTGAAATGAATAAAGTTTCTACTTCTGTTTATATGTTTTCGTCTTTTAAGTTTTGGCATGCTCGTTTGTGTAGTATGAATGATCGTTATGTTGGAATCATGAGTAGATTAGGAATAATCCCAATGGTTAAAAATAATTTTGAAAAGTGTGAGGTTTGTAGTAAAGCCAAAATCACTAAAAGACCTCATTTTAAAGTTGAAAGAGAAGCTGATTTGTTAGAATTAGTTCATAATGATATTTGTAAACTTGGAGAAATTTTAACTCGTGGAGGTAATAGATAATTTATCACTTTCATTGATGATTTTTCTAAGTTTACATATGTTAACTTGATGAAAAATAAAAGTGACTTTTGAAAACTTTATCTCCGAGAAGTTGAAAATCAGTTGGGAAGAAAAATAAAAAGAATTAGAAGTGATAGAGGTCGTGAATATGAATCAAATGATTTTAAATCTTTTGTTAGATCATTGGGAATAATTCATGAAACTACTCCTCTTTATTTTCCTTCATCTAATGGTGTAGCGGAAATGAAAAATAGAATTTTTAATTGACTAATGACATGATTATTGAGTCACATGCACCTTAAAATTTATTGGGTGAAGCTATCTTAACTGCTTTTTATGTGTTGAATCGTTTGCCTCATAAAAAGTCAAAATTGACATCTTTCTAATTGTGTAAAGGATACAAGCCAAGTTTGAGATATCTAAGAGTTTGGGGTTGTCTAGCCTTTGTGAGGCTAATGGATCCCAAGATTATAAAATTGGGTAAAAAAATTACTACTTATGCTTTTCTTGGTTATGCTTCAAATAGTACATCTTATACATTTTTTTAATCTTGAAGATAATATTGTGATAGAATCGGGTGATGCTATTTTTCACGAAAATAAATTTCCTTTTGATTCTAAAAATAATGGGGGTCAAAGGATTGAACAACATATTTTGTCACTACCTAGTTCTTGTACTTCTACTTTGAAAAATAAAGAAATTGATGATTTGGAGTTAAGAAGAAGTAAAAGAGGTAGAGTAGAAAAAGATTTTGGTCTTGATTTTTATGTGTTTAATGTTGGAGATGATCCTCTCACTTTGAAAGAAGTTTTATCTTCACAGGACTCTATTTTTTGGAAAGAGGCTGTAAATGATGAAAATAAATCACTGATTTCTAATAAAATTTGGAAGTTAGTTGATTTACCATCGGGTTGTAAAATAATTAGTTGCAAATGGGTCTTACGAAAAAAGTTGAAACCGGATGGATCCATTGATAAATATAAAGCAAGACTAGTTGCAAAAGGTTTTAAACAACTAGAAGGCCTTGAGTTTTTTTTTACTTTTTCATTGGTAACAAGAATTACATCCATAAGACTTTTAATTGCTAAGGGTGCAATATTTTATTTGGAAATTCATCAAATTTATGTAAAACTATTTTTTTTTTTAAATGGAGACCTAAATGAGTTGATCTATATTGAACAACTCGAGTATTTTATTGAAGCAGGCTAAGAAAGCAAAGTGTGTAAACTTACGAAATCCCTATATGGCTTGAAACAGGCACCTAAGCAATGGCCTAAAAAATTTGATTCCTTCATAATTGAAAATGGTTTTAAAATAAATGAGTGTGATAAGTGCATTTATCGAAAGTCTTGTAATAATTCACATGTTATTATTTGCCTATATGTTGATAATTTATTGATCTTTGGCTCTAACATGAATGGTATTGATGAAGATAAAAATATTTTTAGAAGTCATTTTGATATGAAAAATCTTTATGAGGCAAATTTTATTCTTGGAATAAAAATAACAAGAACATGTGATAGAATTTTCCTTGACCAGTCACATTATGTTCAGAAAATTTTGAATAAATATAACTTTCATGATTGCAACTATGTGGTAACTCCTTTTGACTCAAGTGTTCACTTATTTCCTGTTGAAAGTGAAAACAATGTAATAAATCAAAAGGAATATGCTAGCATAATCAGAATTTGAGATATGTGACTAATTGCACTTGGTCTGATATTGCATATGCAGTAGGAGTACTTGGCAGGTTTACAAGCAAGCTAAGTAATGAATAATGGCTTGCTATAATAAGAGTTATGAGATATTTAATTGAAACTAAAAATTGTGGTTTGTTCTATAAAAAATATTTTGTTGTACTCGAAGGCTTTTCTGAGCAGATTGGAACACTTTATTAGGTGATTCCTGTTCTACCACTGGTCATGTATTTACTTTGGGTGGTGGTGCTATTTGTTGGAAATAAAAAAAGTAAACTATAATTGCTAACTCTACCATGAAGGCTGAACTAATTGCTTTAACTTCAATTAGTGAGGAAGCGATTTGGTAAAGAGATTTATTATTTCAAATACCTTATTTTGAATAATCAATTCCTCCTATTTTAATTTATTGTGATATCACCGATGTGATTGGTAGAGTTCTAAACCATTATTACAACGGTAAATCCAGACCTATAAGGAGGAAAAATAGCAATGTAAGATCGTATTTGACAAGTGGTACCATTAATATTGATTATGTCAAATCATGTGATAATCTTGCGGATCCTCTTACTAAGGTCTTAACGAAAGAAAAGGTCTGGAACACATCGAGGGGGATGGGATTGAAGCCTATAAATCCTTTAGTCATACATGAGGAAATCTAACATGGGACCCTTCCGAAATAATATAAGCCAATAACTCAAGAGATATTTATGCATATATTGTCCTCACACTAGTAAAAATGACATAAAAAGAATATTACCAACTTCCGAGTCCCCAAACTAGGTCATTCATGCTTCGCACAATCATTAAAAACTAGTGGTAAATTTAATATATTACAAGACTTGGGTTTACACACCCCAAAAGAACCAAACATATAGACATACTTATATTACAACCCATGGTGACATAATAAAATTAGTCCTCAAAATTTCATGTAAATATACAACACATAGATCATGTACAAGTCCCAAGGTTTATACAAAATATAGATGCCTATATGCAAATGTGATCTTCCTTAAAGCTCTCAAAATCTCCATCTCCAATGGCCCGCTTCACGCCTCCTCTCGATCATTCCCTACGATAGAAACAACTATCGCTAAGCATATAGCTTAGTGGTGTAAAAACTATAGGTTCGGAGCCATCAGACTCACCAAGTTAATTTTCTCAAGTCATGGGCAGCACCATCGAACATAATAAATAAATCAAGTAAACAATATATAAAGAGTATCAAGTTGGATATTTAGAGGTCAAAATGTCAAGAATGCTCAAAGCACCATTTTCCAAGAGATTCAATAACAAGGCTCGCCCAATAGATACATCATGTCGTCACACCAAGCACAAGCAGGTATCAAGAAGGGCCGACGCCCTGTATCAAGAATGGTCAAAGCCCAATAATCAAGAGAACCAAGAACCATATTAAAAATGGCTTTCTAGTTTGTACTTGAAATGGAAAACTTCCATTCTTAAGACGGACTAAAAATCTAGAGTCAAGATGGCAAATGATCCGAATCAAGAGGCATGCCAATAGTGACAAAGTCACCACCACAAGAAGGACAAGGTCCCAACAAGAGTGCCAAGTGATAAAAAAGTCTGTACAAGTGGGCGAGTTGAACAAGCGTCTTTAACATCTTAAAGGATACAAACACGACAATGCAAAGTGACAAGAGGTAACCAAGGTACCAAGATCAACTTTCAGATATACCAACAGTTAAAAGAGTGCAAGTAAAAGTTTATACACAAACCTCAGTGCTTTAGCAAAGAAACAGTCCAACACAACTTTGTGAGTTCAGGCCGTAGACCAACCAACGTATCAAGGTCCTCAACTTGTTCAGGAGTATATACGACCTTAAAAATACAATTAAATAACTTATTTAATTCCTAGTATCTCAATAATGTCGAAGTAAAATAGGATTATCATCACAAGTAAGCTTAGCCTGTACAAATACGACTATGATCCCAAAACAGTGATTCTGGCCAGCCTAGTACCTCATGTCGCAACTTAGATTTTAAAAGGAAAACCGCAAAACTGGACTTTATAACCTTCATGAAAGATGTAGGTACATCTCTTAAGGTTGCAAACAAATAATAATAACTACAAAATATATTTTGTATAGAAAGATATATTCAAAACACTAACAGTTGTCCATACAGGATTTCTACTTTCGAACTCTGGAAAGAACTTGTCCTATGTTGCATCCCATATTTCGAATCCATCACAGCTATATTAGAGTTTTACATAAACACAAGAGTTGTACATATACAAATTAGCTTTCCAAATCATATTTCTTCACTGTAAACGAAATTCTATAAAACAAGTTATGCTTAAAATACTAAACACTACCCAGCTCAAAAACAGATTTTTCCACTTACCAAAAGAAGTGTGTGTCTCGAATTCCAGTCAAAAGGGACAAGTTTTTCTCTTGTGATTTTGAAGAACAACTTGTTAGATAATGTTATAAGGTTCTTATACTTTAGGTGAGACAAATTTGACTAGAAGAGGTGTCAAAATATAGTCTCAAAAGTGATGTTTATCACATGCACAACTATCTCCAAAAGGTGGCTTCCCAAATAGTTGTGTGCTGCCCAAAAAGCATGCATATACACCTATATATATATATCCTTCACCTCCTTTTAAATATATACATAATTCTAATTAGAATATTACCTAAACACTCCACTACAATCCCTTAAATTACGATCATAATTTATGTTAAGCAAGTTAGCAATTATCACAACATTTCAAGTTCCCAAAATGTGAGTAAAACATATTGTAGTAATTAAGAAACGGTAAATCGACATGCGACTCTTGGTTAGTATTTAGGGGTGTTACAACTCGAGAACCTATAACCAGGTTCAAAGGGAAAAAATAATCATATGATGACTTCTTATAAAAAAATGCACTATTTTTTATTCCCTCCCTATGATGTGGGTGTATTGTTTCCTGTAGTGATTTGTGAAGGTTAAGTTGATAAAACTCTTAATTGTCACACTCCGAAACTAACCCAGGATGCGGACACGGGACTTAGGATCACGAGTGACCCCAAGCTAACCATGTTGACATATCACAAGCATACTTCAAGATAAACTATAACAAGAAATACTGTGCGGAATCTAAATTATCATGTAAACTGAAATGATGGGGAATACCCATAAACTATCTGAATATATGTAAAGTGAGAGTTTAACAATAACTGAAAGGTCAAATTAAAATGCTAAAGCTGAATCTAACTATGTCTAAAATAAAGCCTCTACCGACTAGAAATGTTAGGACATGCCCCAGCTAGATCTAGCAAAAATAAACACTAAAAGCAAAGGAAACATATATGTCATCCTCGGAGAATGACGACTCAGCACTGATACTGTTGAGCTAAAGATCAGGAACCGATCTATGCATGATCTGGAAGCTGAGAACCTGAACCTACATCATGAGAAGATGTTGCACAGAGTATGCGTAAGTACTTGAAAGGTACTGAGCATGTAGGATAGAATAAAGCTGAACAATAAGCATAAATGAACCAAAGCATATAACTGAACAATGATATGAGATAAGCATGATACTATAGTGATAATATTGAACATGAACTAACTGAAGGCAATGACCAAGTTTATAACATGCTGAGACTAAAATCTGACTGTAACTGATAATGTGGCTAATGCAATAGAATAATGACTATAAGGGAGCTAGTAATAACCGATATAAAACCACATGAGATAAATGTTGAGTCCGATGTATACGCCCCATCGAGAGGACCCAATATACCTTGCCAGAGGTATAGAGTCATGACTGGCGTGATCACAAAATTAATGCCCACATAGGGGACTTACAACCTATGGGGCACATAGTTCTCAGACTTGAGGGTGACTGACCCTAGTTCACTTGGTATTAAGCTATTCCCAATTGATTATGTAATTAACAATTTATGACTGAATTTATGTAATACTGGATAGCTCAAAATACTGACATGCTAACGGAAAATGCAACATTAATGTACTAATAATAAAACATTTAAGTCTGAGGCATGTATAACAGAAATAACTGACCTAGCATGTGTAATTTATGAACTAAAAGAACTACATAGCTAGGGTTTTGAATTTATGATGAAATCTACACAAAACAACACTAAAATCATGATAATCTGATTAGGAACATTAAAGTAACTAATTCATAATGATATGCTAAAATTCTAGAAAACCCTAGGTCTAGATAATATTAAGGGAATCAAGAATCTAACTGAATTCTAGGAACCTAATGGGTGAAAGGAACCCACTAGTGAAATCCCACATTCCTGGTGACAAAATTCATGGAGAAATCATTCGATTTTTCGGCTGGAACTAATGAAAACTCATTGCGTTCTTCAAATAGGGCTTGGTTGACTTTGTGCTCTATTTTGCTGTAAGTTTGATGAATCTTTGGTGAATAATTGATTAGGGAAAGTTATAATTAGTTTACCAAGGTAAAACTGGCTAAAACCACGTAGTTTAGGGGTTAAACGATGTAGTTTAGGGGTCCAATGCATAAGGAAAAGACCAAATGATCCCTGACTTAAAATTTGCTAAAGCCACGTACGGACTGATCGACGATCCATCAACGGATTCAGGGTCCATCCTGTCTGTACATCGATCAACTTCAAAGGATGTGTTCTGGGGTCCTGAAAGTCTCAAACTACGGATTGATCGACGGTCTGTGGACTGATCCATGATCGTCCTGTCAGTCCATTGATCGACTTCAGAGGATGGGTTCTGGGAGTCCTGAGGGTCTCGACCTACTGAGTGAACGATTGTCTGTGGTCTGATCCACGATCCATTTTTTCAGTCCGTCGATCGACTTCAGAAGATGGGTTCTAGGGGTCCTAAGGAATTTTTGGGCTGATTCTGGGGAGGGTTGCAGGTGGCCATCCACGATCCACCAGGATGGACTATGGGTCACCCTACGTACTGTCCGTGGGTGGCAACCGTGGGTTGCATTTTCAACTTGTGGAAATCTATTGGGTCGATTTGTTTTCGGATACGGGGTATTACATTAACTCCTCCTTGGAACATTCGTCCTCGAATGAAGTCTAAACTTGTTGGATAGGGAGGGAAAGAGCTACAAACCCTACCATTATTTACTAGCAACTAATTTCTGACTGAACTAAGTTCCAAGGACAATGCAAACACGCTTAAAATGCAATTACAAACTGAAGGAACGTGATACTAAGACTAAATCTACGCATGAATGACTGAAAAATTGTAGAGGAATTATTACCTCAAGCTAGAATGGAATCAGAAGGAAAGAGATGAGGATACTTGGCCTTCATGGTTGCTTCTGCTTCCCAAGTAGCTCCCTCTACAAACTGACTCCTCTACAAAACCTTAACTTAAGCGACTTTTTTGTTTCTCAACCTTCGAACCTGATGATATAGAATCTCAACTGGTACCTCTTCATAAGTGAAACTATCCTTCACAACCACACTTTCTAAATGTACAATAGATGCTGGATCACCTACACACATTTTCAACAATAAAATGTGAAAAACCGAATGCACTGCTGCTAGTTCTATTGGCTACTCTAACTCATAAGACACTTTACCAAGTCTTTTCAAGATCTTGTAAGGGCTTATATATCTAGGACTGAGCTTTCTTTTCTTGACAAATCTCATCACTCCCTTCATAGGTGACACTTTCAGGGAAACCCAATCATCAACTTGGAACTCTAATTCCCTTCTCATTACATCTGCATAGGACTTCTTGCGACTCTGAGCTGTCTTAAGTCTATCTCTAGTGAGTTGCACTTTCTCTATAGCCTCATGAACTAAATCTGGCCCTATCAAGGCTGTTTCACCTACTCCAAATCAACCAACTAGATATCTGCATCTACGCCCATACAATGCCTCTAAGGAGCCATCTGAATGCTGGAATGGTAGCTATTATTGTAGGCGAACTTTATAAGAGGAAGGTGATAATCCTAACTACCCTTGAAATTGATCATGCAAGCTCTCAACATGTCCTCCAAAGTCTGAGTGGTATGCTCTGCCTGACCATTCGTCTGTGGATAAAATGTTGTGCTAAGGTTAACCTGAGTGCCAAGACCTTTCTGAAATATCTTCTAGAAATTAGAGGTAAACTGAGGACCTCTATCTGAAATGATAGACAAAGGAATCCCATGCAACCTGACTATCTCATTAATGTAAATCTTGGCATAGTCCTTCGCCGAATTCATAGTCTTAACAGCCAAAAAGTGCGCAAACTTAGTAACTCTATCAACTATTACCCAAATGTAGTCATGCTATCTGCGAGTTTGAGGTAACCCTGTAATGAAGTCCATGTTGATCACTTCCTACTTCCAAGTGGAAATGTTGATCTCTTGAGTCATACCTCCTGGTTTATGATGTTCTACGTTCACTTGCTGGCAATTAGGGCACTTAGCCATAAAATCCGCTATATCTCTTTTCATACCATTCCACCAAAATACTTCCCGCAGATCACAGTACATCTTAGTGGCACCTGGATGAATAGAATATCTGGAATTATGGGCTTCTACAAAAATCTGTTGTCTCAACTCACCCACCTTAGGAACACATAATTGACCCTGATAGCGAAGCGTACCATCTCCCCCTTGGGAGAAAACCTCAACTCTCTACTGATGGACTGCACTCTTTATTTGAAGCAATATCAGATCACTGTCTTGCTTTTCCTTAACCTCTGCAACCAATGAAGATTCTGACCCATTCTGAACTGTTACACCACCATTTGATATGCTCATAAGATGAACTCCTAAGTGAGCAAGTCTATGAACATCCTTTGCTAGTTCCTTTCTTTCTTCCTCAACATGTGATACACTACTCATAGATAGCCTACTAAGAGCATTTTCTATAACATTGGCCTTACTAGAATGGTAATGCACACTCACATCGTAATCCTTGAGGAACTCAAGCCATCACATCTGGCGAAGATTTAACTTTTTCTACGTGAACACATACTGAAGGTTTTTATGGTCTGTGAACACATCTACATGAACACCATATAAGTAATGTCTTTAAATCTTAAGTAAAAACACCACTGCTGCAAGCTCGAGGTCATGAGTTGGATAGTTCTTCTCATTCACCTTAAGTTGTCTAGAAGTATAAGTTATAACCATAACTCGCTACATCAACACACAACCTAGGCTGACTCTATATGCATCAAAATAGATAATATAGCCATTTGAACCCTCTGGTAGAGTAAGAAAAAGAGCTGTAGTCAACCTAGTTTTCAGTTCTGCGAAGATTTTCTCACATTCATCTGACCACTAAAACATAACTTTTTTTTGAGTCAACTTAGTTAATGGAGAGGCTATGGATGAAAATCCTTCCATGAACCTTCTATAATAACGCACTAGACCCAAGAAACTTCTAATATCTGTAGGACAGGTAGGTCTGGGCCATTGTTTCACTGCTTCTATTTTCTGACAATCCACATAGATCCCTTCGCTAGACACAATATGCCCAAGGAAAGCAACAGATTGCAACCAAAACTCACATTTGCTAAACTTAGCGTATAGCTGGCAATCTTTGAGAGTTTGTAGCACGACCCTCAAATAATTTGCATGTTCTTCCTCATTCCTAGAGTAAATGAGGATATCATCAATAACGACGATAACGAACAAGTCCAAATACTGCTTGAACACTCTGTTCATCAAGTCCATGAAAGGTGCAGAGCATTGGTTAGTCCAAATGATTTAACTACAAATTCATAATGACTATACCGAGTTCTAAAAAGTATTTTCATGATGTCACTATCCCTGACTCTAAGATAATGATAACCGTATCTGAGGTCTATTTTTGAATAATGACTAACAGCCTAAAGTTGGTCAAACAAGTCATCAATCCTGGGGATAGGATACTTATTCTTGATTGTGACCTTGTTCAACTACTTATAGTCAATGCACAATGTGAGAGAACCATCTTTCTTTTTCACGAACAACACTGGTGCACCCCATTGGGAAATACTAGGTTTGATGAAGCCCTTATCTAGAAGACCTTTCAACTACTCTTTCAATTCCTAAATCTCAGCTGGAGCCATTCTATAAGGAGGAATATAAATAGGTTGGGTATCTGGATGGAGATCAATTCCAATGTCGATTTCCCTTTCGGGAGGAACTCTAGGAAGATCTTCTAGAAACACTTCTGGGAACTCGTTTACAACTATGAAAACTTGAATCCTTAACCCGAACTAGATGATAGAGATAACCCTTAGAAATCATCTTTCTGGCCTTAAGGTAAGAAATGAATCAACCCATAGGTGCTAAGCCACTACCCTTCCATTCTATGATTGGTTCGTCTTGAACCTGAAAACGAACAATCATAGTTCTACAATCGACTAAAGCATATCATGAATGAACCAATCCATGCCTAGAATGAAATCAAAATCTACCATTTCTAACTTTACAATATCTACTGAGGTGAATTTATGGGAGACTGTGATAGGGTAATTTCTGTATACCCATCTAGCTTTAACTAGATCACCGACTGGAGTAGAGACTAAGAAAGGTTCTGAGTGAGTTTCTAGACTGATACCAAAGTTTACTACTATATAGGGAGTTACAATAGACAAAGTAGCTTCAAATGTCTTTCCACTGAGTGAACCATATGTGAGCCATATCCTTAAGCTGGTAGGATGCCAATTCTACCCTATCACTACCAGTCACTTGCATCACTCCAAAGAGTTTCTTAACCTCATCAATGAAATTTTGTGGGTCCTCACCAACTTGCAACCCTAAAAACTCAGGAGGATTCATCCTAACAAAATCTCGAACTCTAGCTACCACTGATCCACCATTTTATCAGTAGGAACTGGAACTTGCTGATTTTTCTGGTTGGTAATACTCTGAGCCAAAAGCTAAATCACAAATCGAAACTCTGCGTTCAAAACATCATGGCAGGGACTAGAGGAACTGCATTAGCATTGCGTGCATTAGCATTCATTGCGTAAGCTCTATGGGGAGGGATGATCTTAAGCGCATAATGATGGACTAGAAATGAGATCATACCAACGCACGATAAGAATAACAAGAAAGTGGAAATTTCCTAAAACACTTCGTATCCTCGCTCTTATTAGATGTGTGCACTTCACACCCATGAAAATGACTCTACTTAGTGCGGCTTTTCAGACATCCTAGGACTGTTAAACCTAAGGCTCTGATACCAAGTTTGTCATGCCCCGGTGCTACTCCCAGGACGTGGATACGGGACCTAGGATCACGAGTGACCCCAAGCTAACTCTGCTGGCATATCATAAGCATACTTAAAGATAAACTAAAACAAGAAATACTGTGCGGAAGCTAAATTATCATGTAAACTGAAATGATGGGGAATGCCTATAAAACTATCTGAATATATGAAAAGTGAGAGTTTAATAATAACTGAAAGGTCAAACTCAAATGTGAAAGCTGAATCTAACTATGTTTGAAATAAAGCCTCTACTGACTAGAAATGTTGGGACATGCCCCAGCTAGACCTAGCAAAAAGTGAAACTAATGAGTAAAAGTAAAGGGAACATGTCTGTCATCCTCAGAGAATAAGGACTCACCACTGATACTGTTGAGCTGAAGATCGAGAACCAATCTATGCATGATCTGGAAGTTGAGAACCTGAACCTACATCATGAGAAGATGTTGCACAGAGTATGCGTAAGTACTTGAAAGGTACTGAGCATGTAGGATAAAATAAAATTGAACAATAAACATAATTGAACCAAAGCATATAACTGAACAATGATATGAGATAAGCATAATACTATACTAATAATACTGAACATGAACTAACTGAAGGCAATGACCAAGTTTATTACATGTTGAGACTGAAATCTGACTGTAACTGATAACATGGCCAATGCAATAGAATTGGACTCTAAGGGAGCTACTAAATACCGACATAAAACCACATGAGCTAAATGTGGAGTCTGATGTATACACCCCATCGTGAGGACCCAATATACCCTGCCAGAGGTATAGAGGCATTACTAGCGTGATTACTAAATTGATGACCACAGAGGGTACTTACAACCTATAGGGCACATAGTTTTGGGACTTGAGGGTGACTGGCCCTAGTCAACTCGATATTAAGCTACTCCCAATTGATTATGTAATTAACAATTTAGACTGAATTTCTGTAATACTGGATAGCTCAAAATACTCACATGCTAATCGAAAATGTAACATTAATGTGCTAATAATGAAACATTCAAGTCTGAGGCATGTATAACTAAAATAAATGACCCAGCATGTGTAATTCATGAACTAAATGAATTGCATAGCTAGGGTTCTGAATTTATGAACAAATCTACACAAAACAATACTAAAATCATGATAATATGATTAGGGACATTAAAGTAACTAATTTATAATGATCTGCTAAAATTCTATAAAACCTTAGGTCTAGATAATATTAAGAGAATTAAGAATCTGACTAAATTCTAGGGACCTAATGGGTGAAAGAAACCACTAGTGAAATCCCACATACCTGGTGATGAAATTCATGGAGAAATCTTTCGATTTTGGGATGGAAATGATCAAAACTCATTACATTCTTGAACTAAGGCTTGGTCTATTTTGTCCTATGTTTTGCTCTAGTTAGATGAATTTTTGGTGAATAATTGATTAGGGTATGTTCTAATTAGTTTACTAGGCTAAAACTGACTAGAACCACGTAGTTTAGGTGTTAAACGACGTAGTTTAGGGGTCCAATGCATAAGGAATAGACCAAACGACCCCTGACTTAAAATTTGATGAAGTCACCTACGAACAGATCAACGGTCTGTGGACGAATCCACGATCCGTCCTGTCAGTCCGTTGATCAACTTCAGAGGATGGGTTCTGTGGTTTCTTGAGGGTCTCGAACTACGGACTGATCAACGATCAGTCCTGTCAGTCCATCGATCGACTTCAGATGATGGATTTTGGGCGGCCTAAGGGTCTTGACCTATGGACTGATCGATGGTTTGTGGACTGATCGACGGTCCGTGGACTGATCCATGATCAGTCCTATCGTCCATCGATCGACTTCAGAGGATGGGTTCTAGGGGGTCCTGAGGAATTTTTGGGCCTATACTAGGGAGGGTTGTAGGTGGCCATCCACGGACCACCAGGACGGACCGTGAGTCACCCTATGGTCTGTGGGTGGCAACCGTGCATTGCACTTGCAACTTCTAGAAATCTGCTGGTTTGATCTGTTTTTGGATACAGGGTGTTTCATTAATGAATATCTGTAGCCCGTATGGGTGGAGGTTTAAACTTACCGGAGCACTCTTGATAGATTTCACCTATGTGAGTGTGGACGTAGGTCGCTTGCTATGAGTATTTGGATTATTCTCAAAGGCACTCATGACACTGGGATAGCACAAGGCCGTAACATGCGGGCTTTTAAATCTCATGTCAACACCTTGATTATTGTGTGTGAGCGGTGATATTTTATTTCCTTTAAGCAGTCATAGTTCAAGTCTGAAACCACTACAACTCTAGAGTAAAAGTTACTATTTCACTAAGTGGAGGTTCTATGTAGAGCACACTTTCATTATGCATAGTCGTCTTTCTTCAACTGATAGACTCTCTTGTGAATATTAAAATGAGTGGCGGATTGTTAGTATGGCAGGAATTTTAATATTTTACGAATTTACATTTCTTACATTTCCACATAGTCATTGGTACTGTTGTTTATTTTACTTCTCATGGGCTGTAGAATGTTAATGGCAATATTTATTGCTGCATTACTCTCTAGTGCATTACTCCATTTTGGAGTTACTACATTTGTTACAGTTGCAACTTGTCAACAAACCAACAGATGGTTTTTGATCATTTAGCCAAGAAAAGTTTCATTGTCCATTAAAACTTTTGTAACCTCTCATTTATTATTCACTTTTTATTCTCCCATTATAACTTGTAACCTATGTAACCTCTAGGCAATTTATCTTCACTATTTACTACCCCATTATCTTGCTATTTATTGCTAGGAAGACTTTCTCAACTATAAATAGTGGTGATCTTCATTTGGTGTAGATACACAAGAAAAATATAGAGTGAAAAAGTTAGTTAAAAAAGACGGTACTTATTAGTCAAAGGGTGGTGTTATTTTTGTGGAGATTTGGACTCAACTCTTGTCCAGAGTTTGTTGAGTTACACTTTGAGATTAGGCTCTTGTATCCTGGAGGGGACAAGTCAAGAGGACTACTGCTGGACTGGTGAAAAACATTTGCTGCAGTGGGCTTGAATCTCCTTAAAGAGAGCGAGATATCTGCA
>JAJOOF010006769.1:0-40157 GCA_029582545.1 Solanum lignicaule | reverse complement strand
TTTCCTTCCTTAAAAGAGCTCCTCAAATACTACCAAACCAATCAAAAATGGCCACGTAGGGCTAATTAATATTTCTTTCTTTTAGCACTTTTTTTTTGCTCTCAAATACTACCAAACCAATAAAAAATGGTCACGTAGGGCTAATTAATCTTGGACTACCAAGGGTATTCCCGTCATTTCCTTCCTTAAAAGAGCTCCTCAAATACTACCAAACCAATCAAAAATGGCCACGTAGGGCTAATTAATATTTCTTTCTTTTAGCACTTTTTTTTTGCTCTCAAATACTACCAAACCAATAAAAAATGGTCACGTAGGGCTAATTAATCTTGGACTACCAAGGGTATTCCCGTCATTTCCTTCCTTAAAAGAGCTCCTCAAATACTACCAAACCAATCAAAAATGGCCACGTAGGGCTAATTAATATTTCTTTCTTTTAGCACTTTTTTTTTGCTCTCAAATACTACCAAACCAATAAAAAATGGTCACGTAGGGCTAATTAATCTTGGACTACCAAGGGTATTCCCGTCATTTCCTTCCTTAAAAGAGCTCCTCAAATACTACCAAACCAATCAAAAATGGCCACGTAGGGCTAATTAATATTTCTTTCTTTTAGCACTTTTTTTTTCACGTCTTTCTTTACAACTATTTTTATCCCCACAATATGCCCGTGCCTTGCACTGGCACCCTTATCTAGTATATATCATTCTATAGAAGTGGTGGTGCCCTTGGACGACCAAGGGTGCTCCCGTAATTTTCCTTCTCAGCTGACCCATTCACACACTCCACCTGCTTCTCCCTTGGGTTTCCACGTGGGTCAAACTTAAGAATGCCCTTGCACGACCAAGGTTATTCCAGACATTTCCTTCCTTAAAAGAGACATTTTCCTGTTGACCCTTTTCTGCTCCTGGGATTGTTTGCCGCATGTCTCACCGGCCACGTGAACCGATCGACGCCTTTCCCAATTCACAGTGCAGCTTCTCCTATATGGTCTTCGCAGACAAATTTACTTCCTCCGTGGTTCCTCCTTCGAAGACGAAGAGCTCTGTTGGAAGCCGAAGAGTTCCTCTCCGTACAGTTTTGCTGCTTCTGCGAACTACCAACGCAAAGGTACGCTCTATTTCTTGCATCTGCAGATTATTTCTCCGCTGTAGACAACAGGGATGACCCCGTGTTTGTTCGGAGAATTCTATATAAGTGGTGGTTTCTTTGGACAATCAGGATAGTTCCGTCATTTCGCTTTTATTCTGACAATTAACAAGCTCCAGCGGCTTGCCTTTTGGGTTTAACGCGCGTCCTAACAAGGCAATTACCAAAGGAGGAAAAATGGCGCTCCATTTTTTCTTTTCGGTTTGTTGGTGCTTCTTTTTTTTTTCTTTCCTGAATTTGATCATACTCATAGTTCCGTATAATATTTTGCTACATTTTCTATATGCATGTATTACTTTTTTTGATTCAGTTTCCATAATTTTGGGGGAAACCCAAGGTGTTCGGTGATATGCCTGGAACAACTAAATAATTCGGTAAGATTCTTTGCAATATATCCTGAACAAACGAAATATTTATGAGTCTTCTCGCTCATCCCTCTGAATTATTTTCCATGCTTTTGCTTTTGGGGACTCCAGATGTAGGGTTTTATTTGAAAATTAACCATTTTAGTTTCAAGGTTATTGAAATTTGAAGAGAGACTTTTGGTTTTATTGTTCTTTCATATTGTTTGAAGCTCAATTTTGATACTCTTACCAAGATTCCAATAGACTTTAGTTAAATGGACATTCTAATGAAAATTAAATGCTCTCTCAAGTACTTTAAGTTGTAGTATGCTTAGTTGGTATATGCAGGGAAGTCCTACACTACTAATAAATTCTATCATAGTGCGGAATGTTGTATTAGGAGGTCATAGTATGAAATTCTTGAAGATGTTTTTCAAGAAAGACCAATATGATGGTCAATTGTAGACAGGTATATGCTCATTTTATATAATAGTAATCTGGTTTCTCAAGTCGTTCACTGCGCTGCAACATGTATGTGTATTCGTTCCGTCTTCAGATAAAAATTGCAGGCTAATTTATGGAGACATAGATTCAGTCATTCGGCTGACGATTACATCAGTCGAGGCTTTTAAAGATTAATTCCAGTTTGCTTATTTCTAATGTCTTGCAGGTAGCTCCTCGTCTTCGACAGAGATTAGTAATAGATATGAGTTCCTCCATTGCATAATTTGAGGCACAGGTATTCCACAACTAAGTTCTGCACTTCTTCAACGTTATTCCGGTGTCATAAATTCCTGAAAACGAAATAAAACTAAAGAAACATGAGGGAATTTCTAATATATTGCATTTCAATCTTATTAGTAAGTCAAAGGTTGCCAAAATTGTCATTGTTAGTTTTACATTGATATATCTTGAGTTTTCACATCACAATTGTATTTTGAAATCTATGAATGTTATTTGAAATTCCTGCTTTCTCTTTCTTAATTGAAACATCATATAAAAAGGTACCATGCTAAATTAAAAATGAAAATATATAAAATCATCATATACAAGCTTTAAAATGGTAACTTTGTATGTGATAAAAGTCATGGTGAGACAATTGTGCAACTTTCTATTTGATTCCCAAAAAGTTCCCTCCAAATTATTTACTCATGCTTTTACTAATATCTTCATACCTTCATTTGAACCATGAATGTCATTATTTGAGAATGGAGTAGCCAAGGATATTTGGCGTGATGTAACTCCTACGGAGTATAGTAGATCATTATTGAATGGGGATCCAGGTAGCAATGCTGATTTTGCTTTGATATAGAACTGTGTATAACATGTTCAGCTCGACAAAGTAGAATTTTGCGGGTCGTAGCAGGTTGCTTCCTAATAACTCAGGAAATTAGCCATTGTATTCGTTTTACAATTTAGCTTGTCATAACAAGTTGTTTGTTTTATTTTTCTAAGTATGTTCTATAAACAGTTACTTATAGTTATCTTTAGACAACCTCATCGCGTATTGAAATTAAACTAATCTAATGTACCATATATTGTTTTTTTTTTCTTTTTCAAATTGGCTTGTAGGGGGTGTTGCTTCTCACCTTAACAGCAGTGATCGACACATTGAGACCTCCAAAATGCTTTGATGGTTCAAATGAATGCAGAAATGCATCAACATTCCATCTTACAATCTTATATGCAGCTTTAGCTCTAGCATATTTGCAAAACAGAGGAGCAAGTTTCGCCATCGGATCAATGGGAGCGAATCAATTCCATAAGCCAAATCATCAAGCCATTTTCTTCTATTGGTATACTTACGCGCTCTACACGTCCAATGCCATTGGTAGCACAGTCCTTTTGTATATTGAAGACAATGTTAGTTGGGTACTTGGATTCGCCATCTGTGTCGCCCTCAACATCCTTGAGTTGGCTATTTTCTTGTCTGGATGCCGTTTCTATCGCTATATTGAGGCACAACAAGAAAGCCCTTTCATGAGTTTTGGCTCGAGTCGTCGTTGCTGCTATTAGGAAGCATAGAGAACCATTGTCATTATGAGGTAAAGATTATTACCATGGCATGACAAAACGGGACAGTGCAATAAGTGTTCATAACCTTACAAATCCTAGCAAATTCTTCAGGTATAACAACACTCTCCCTACACTACATAATGGTTCAAAGTATAAATAGCTATTAGTAGTAGGGGAAATGGGGAGAGCATTACAACGTGGGAATCGAACTAGATGAAAGTCAACCAACTGAGCTACTAAGATTCCCTCTTTGCATTTTCTTGAATTCATTTATTATAATTTTTAAATGCCCATTGCTAAATAGTCTGTAGCTAACAAGATTTTTTGTTTAGGATTAGTGGATTAGAGTGGTCCGTCTAATTCCTGTGGTTTTAGGTGATTTATAGTCCTGGATCTTAAGATACGAAGTGGAATCACTTCCAGACTAATTCAATGGTGAATCGTTCCGGATTGAAGCGGTGAGGGTGACAACTGGTCTGCCAAGTTGGTTCGAAACTGAAGTTCTATGCAACTGCAGTATAGGAAATGATACTGCCTGCCATATAGTAGCTATGTAATTTTTCATCATCTTGCTCGACTTTGGTTATAGCACGTTATGTGCTTGGAGAGCCAGCATAGATAATTGGAGAAAGTAGCTATTAAGTCCTATGTTACTGATGTCTTGCCCCTGCTGTTAGAGAACCCATAACCATGCTTTATTAGGTTGTATTAGCATTCCATTTCCAACATCTTTGCTATAACCTTAAAATTATATCCTTGGACAACTAAAAGGAACAAGATATAGCCTTCAAACAAGAAGTTTGTAGTACTGCTTCCACAGCCATGGGCTTAGTCCAAAAAACAAAAAAGACTGATATGTTTTTGTCTTTCTAGCAAGCTCCCAGTATAATGTTCTGCAGTTCTTGCAATTGTGTTAATATTAGATTTAATCATCTCTTCTTTATTTGTGTCTCAATACTTAAAGCCCGTGCCTTGCACGGGCACCCTTTATCTAGTATATATATAAGTGCCAATAAGCACACACCTCATGGTCAACATGCTTGCCGATCATAAGGGCAATTATGGCCAATAAGCACACACCTCATGGTTAACATGCTTGCCGATCATTAGGGCAATTATGGCAGTTCAAAAAGAATTCGTGTTCTTTAGTGTTGTACATCATTAAGGACAACTTGGACTATTGTTTGAATTGACTGTAAACCATGTGTCTTTCCATTATTGCAAATGTATCCATTACTTCAGGATTCATTTTGTCCTACATTTTTAAATTTATTTCATCATCAATATATGTACTTTTTAGTAAATATTTCCAACTTTGAGTGTATAAAATGTATGAAAAAAGGAGATTAATGGCACGTGATCTAATTACATTAGTACTTTCTACTATTGTTTGACGTAGAATATTTAGTTGAAACATGTGAAAGCTTACGGTGGTACTACTCTCTCCGTCCACTTTTAATTGTCATGTTATCGTTTTTTGAAAGTCAACTTGATTAATTTTCATAGTTAATTAGATTATATTAATTTTATATTTTCAATAAAAAAATTAGATATTAAAAAATTATACAGAAAGTAATATATATATTGCAAATTTTTGCATATCAATATGATGAAAAAATACATCGTAAAATGTTAGTCAAAATTCTTATAGTGTAACACCCCAAAAAAATATTTGAGCTAAGACTCGAACCATTCTTCATAGTGAGTGAGATTTTTGCAAGGAATTTAAAATTTCTTGAGTATTAAGGTCACTAGATGTTGCACCTTGAGTTCCAAGAAGAACCTAAGAGAAAAACATTCAAGTCATTCCTAGTTTTTCTTAAGTTTTGGGTCAACTTCAAACGACCATAACTCCTAGTACAGGATCAGTTAGGTGCTACAAGATAGAAAATTAAATCCCTTCGAGTCCTCTTTCCAACGCCACCGAGTTTGCTTAATTCTGAGCTCTGAGTAAAAAGTTATGACGGATTTACTAACGTCGCGCAAACTTGGCAGCAGCTCCGCGATGACTCCACGACGCGGAGCCAATACGGACCTCACTGCCTGGTGAAAAATCATTCCGACTCCCAGCTCGTTTTATTTATTTCTTTAAGGGTATTTTAGTCCTAAAAACCCTTAGAAGGTCATCTAAATTTCCCTAAACGAGTAGAAAATCAGGTTTCAAATCAAACCCTCTCATTCACTCCAAAGATTCTACGTTCAAGAAAATCAAGAAAGCTAAGGCTAGGGTTCTTCTTTCCAGATTTTTCCTTCAATTTTCTTCAAGAAGGTGTTCTTTCAGGTATGTAAGCTTCCATAGTGTTGGGTTTGTTCACCCACACGCCAATCATGTTAATTTCAGCTTTAAATTCGTTTTGAAAGATGAAGCCTTGATGTTCTTGTTATGTATTCATGAAATTTCTTTCGTTCTTGAATTGGGTTGAGATTGAGGAGTTCTTGAGGTTATTGTGTCGATTTATAGAGTGGTTAGAGTTAGATTCTTGTGTTCTTGTGTTGGGTATTTAAATCTAAAGAAAGATTGAGAAAAAGAATCGAAGTTAGGCGAATTGGGGTTAGGAAACGAAGAAGAAATTTCGTCGGCCGAAATTTGGAACCCCCTCCGCGTCGCGCAGACATTTCTCAGATTTGGGAATTTTTGTTTCGCGTGGCGGAGCTGACACGGAGTGTTCTGCCTCAAAAGACGTTTTTGAAACTAAATTTTAAAAGCCTCTCCGCGTCACGGATCCACTCTCAAATATTGGTTTTCAGTCTTTTCTCATGTTTAGCTATCTAAAATCATTCCTAAACATCATGAGACATTTCCTATCACAAATCACAACCTTGAATTCATAAATCACATTCAAGGTATAGTTAAGAGTTATGTTTTTGAGAATTCTTTCGAACATTCTAAGAAAGTCCTTTTGAGGAGTCTTCTACAATTTCTAATAACTTGTTTCAAGACTCGAGCAAGTGAGTACGAGTGAGGAGAATGTATTCATGAGTCTACTTTATCATTACAAGATCCTTCATACCATGAAGCATAACTCTTGAATTCATAATTCACATTCAAGAGAGAGTTAAGAGTAGAGTTCAAGAAAGTCTTTGAGTTCAATTGTGAATCCTTTGAGATCTACCATCGATTTGAGTTATGATTTCGAGGAAGTAAGTCAGAGAATAAGAAGAGTCATATACATGAGTTCCAAATGGTTATGTAGACCATCGAGTCGGGTTGTTTCATGTCCATAATTTCGCATGAACTTCGTAAGTTTAGCATCATTCAGAGATGTGGTATCTTCAAGTTCTAAGCCTTTAAGTGTTGAGTTCCTAAACCCTTTTGAGAAGTATCTTTGAGTCCTTGAGTTGAGTAGTTCATGCTCATAATTCCGCATGAACCCTCTGAGTTGAGCATTCTTTAAATGAGTAGTATTATTGAAGTTCTTGAGTTCCAAGTATTGATTTCTATCTATGGTTATTGAAAACCTTGCATTGAGTCGTTCACGTCCATAATTCGGCATGAACCATATTTTAAGAAGTTTTTTACAAACGTTTTAACTTTGTCTTAAGACTTAAGTTTTGAGTTCAGTAAAGAGTAAAGTTGAAGTTCTTTTCTTCAAAAGTATATGGGGACTATGTATTCCCAAAAGAGTTTAAAATGTTTTCACATTTAAATAAGAACGGAAAACTGAGAATTTTTCAAAAGAGCCTTTGAGCTAGTTTTTCAGTAAAGAGCCTTTGGGCTAGTTTTCAGATAAGAGTAAATGCTTTCATAATAAAGCAAGAGAGGAAACTGAGATTTTCAAGATAGCCTTTGAGCTAAGTTTTTGAGCACTAATCTCAAATCACAGAAGAAGTACGTTTTTAAAACGTAAAGAGCTAGTATATTTTGGGAGTAGTATTGAGCACCGATATGGGGGAGAGTTCAGACAACTCACAACCCCCATAAACCATGTAGCCACCATGGGTAGAAAAGGGTCATGCTTTTTAGATGAACCATTTTCACAATAGACTAGCGGATCCACTTAGTAGTTCAGGTCCTATGCCCTTGGCAAGGTATAGGTTGCTCTGGTAGCGTGAGGGAAATCGTTGTATAATCACAATAGCTCTTACGTGATCGATGGTTGTCGGTTAGAGAAACTCCCACAGAAGTTATTGTATTCTTATATACACAGTTATTTGTATTTTTACATACATTTCAGAGTTATGTTGTATCCTTGCATACACACAGAGTTAACAACATGTTTTTAAACAATTTGTTTCTTTATATTGCACTTGTTTTAAATTGCTTTATATTGAAATAAGTTCAGTCATATTGAGTTGAGTATCCAGAGTTGAGTACCCAGAGTCGAATATCATATCTTTGAGTTGAGTATCTTATCTCTGAGTTGAGTATCTTATCCTTGATGACTTCTGAGTTGAGTAAGTTTGAGTAGTTTTGAGTATCCTTGAGTGTTCCTTGAGTTGAGTAAGTTTGAGAAGAGGTAAGTATGCTTCCTTTTAATCAAAGTTCAAGCTTATGTTTATACTTTAGAATTTCCCTTACATGCTCGTACATTCCATCTATTGAGCCATTTGGCCTGCATTTTCTCATGATGTAGACACAGGTATTCTGGATCATCAACTGGAGTTTCGTTGATACATCCGAGAGTTCGAGTTAGCTATGGTGAGCCTCCTTGTTTCCGGAGGATTTCATTTACTTTTTAGTTTAGTCAGGATGTCGTGGGTCTTGTCCCGACTTCCATCTTTAACAGTTAGAGGCTTCGTATATAGTCAGTATAGTTGAGAAGTTGTATTATTCATTTATTTTATTAAATATTTTAATGACTTAAGTTGCCTATTTTATGGCGAGTTGAATATATTATTTTATTCTAAGTTGTTCATTTGAGTTAAAGTTTTGAAAAGTTGAGTTTATTGAATTTTATTCAGTTTTAAGCTTTTGCATGCTTAAGTTAGTCTTCCGCTTGTAGTCAGCCAGGATGAGGGTTCGCTTGGGGACTAGCAATGGTTCTTAAGTGCCGGCCACGTCCAGGGTGTAGACTCGAGTCGTGACATATAGTTTGACTCTGAAAAAGGAAACCATGACAATTAAAAATGAACAGAGGGAGTAATATTTTGTATTCTTTCAATACTCTTTCCTTGCTACTGAAACCTTTCATCCCAAAAACAAAGTATTAGGGTTTAGGGTTCAGAGTTTATGATTGAGGGTTCAGGGTTCAAGATTCAAGGTTTAAGGTTCAGGGTTCAGGGTTCAGGGTTGCAAGACCATAGATATGTTTTGAAAAGTACGCTAAAAATATTATATAAATAATTAACGAAAAACTTTGTAAAAGTTTTATTAACTCTCCTAATTTTATATGTATCACATAAATTAAATAAATAAAATAATATATATTGGGCCCGAGATTTTGTATCTAGTATATATATAAAGAAACTATAAAGGATGAACATAGAGAAGGTAGTGTGACACTTCCCTATGACCTCCATTCATATTTATCTTTTTTCTCCTTTTTGGCCCTTTTTCCTTCATTTAATTTTTTATTATATAAATGATGAACATAGAGAAGGTGATGTGGCACCACTCTATGACTTTCATTCATATTTATTTTTTCTACTTTTTTGGCCCTTTTTCCTTCATCTAATTATTCATTTTATTTTTAATGTCTCAAAAAATCTTTACATTCAATTACTCAACTTTTCACCTCTCACTTTAAGAATTCATTCTATTAGATATAATGTGCAACTAACTTAATTCTCTTAATTACAAATTTTCTCTCTACTTAATATTGATATTTAAAATATATTGATATTTAAAATTGCAGTTATTGATAAACCTCAGGAAGATCAAGAGTCGGTGCTTAAAATTTGAGGGATACACTAACATTCATCTTTAACATTTAATATTGACCCTAATTACTTGTCCACTTTTGAATCGATTATATATTAAAAAAGCAATGATTAACATAGTGAATTTATCATTTTACTCCTATTAATTATGAAGTGGATGAATTAAAGATTTAAGATTTTCAAGAAGTTGTACCTTTTTCAAAAGTAATTAATTGAGAGTATGATAAGTAAAAAAAATTGTTCTTTCTTGATTTGTCAAAATGGATAAGTATAAAAGGAAAATTCGACAAGTAATTAGGGATAGAGGGAGTAGCAAAGTAATGATTCTATAGAAAATTAATGGTCAGCCAAATACTCTATTCATTCACTTTTACTTGTCACTTATTCCTAAAATAGATTTTCATTTTTACTTGTCACTTTTGACATATCAAGAAAAGACAACAATATTAATGTTTTACCCTTTGCATTAAATATTTTTTCTCCAAATCAGTTTTCAAGACTTAATACTAAATATCATTTAATAGGAATAGTGTGATAAAATACTTATATCAATAAATTTTAAAGAGGTACACTCTTTTTATTTATGCTTTTGATTGAATATATAGTTCACGAAAGACATTTTTTTTACCAATTATCACGTTTAGTAATTTGTATATTGGTTTATGTGGGATTTATGAGAGATATTTGATGTTGACAATTTTTTTTACCAATTATCACGTATAGTAATTTGTATATTGGTTTATGTGGGATTTATGAGGGAGATTTGATGTTGCTATTTTTTTAATTAGAAATATTGCTTATGTCTTACGAGGTGAATGATGTAGTTGTAGCATAGTCACTATATTGAATAGCCCACATTTTTTTTCATTTACTATAATAACTTGATGTGTCTTTATTTTTCTTCAATGAATATCATATTTAGTGTGACTTTACTGGGAGGATTTGGGAAATGACTGCATCACTGGTCGTTTAAAATTCCAACAAGAAGTTATTTTGAGTAAATCGAATTGAAATATAGGATCAAGAATGCACCAAGGATGAGAGAGAGGAGATATTAAAAGCTAAAAGCCTCGAAATTTAGATTGTTAGACTCACGTGTAGAAGTAAGATCTCTTGAGAAAACAATATTTCAAGATAATTATTGGTGAATTTTAACATTAACGTTATTATTTACAGGAATAAAGTTATAACGTCATAGTTAGAAAAAAAAAAACATGTATAAGGCGATAAAACATGTTTTTATGTGAAAACTTTTTGTTTAATTTTTTGTTATGATTTGACTATCGTAAAAGTTTTCTTTAATATAATGTGGTTTTGACACTTTTTTCATAGGCTTTCATAATTATTTTGTTGAGGTGATTTTATTTTATTTTACTTTTGAAATTATGTTTTGATTTGACCTTTTGTTTTAGTTTTTGAAACTTTAAGTTTTGCAAAATACCGTTGACATGAACTTTACTCTCATGTTCGGCAGGTATAGAGATCGATAAACAACAACGAATCATTCTTAAAATCAACGTTCTTAAGATTAAAGAGTCCATAAATTTGTGTGCTCAGACAATCTTTTTAAAGATTTTTTTTTTTTTAATAAAAATTGATTTTTTGAATATTGACGATTGAAATATTAGGAGACGACTATTTTACAAAATAACTAAGAGAATTTTATGACCGCGCGAAGCGTGACTAGTTACATTCTAGATTTATTTTCCCGTCTTGAATAATCTTTATTGGTCATAATCTATCCTTGCCAAGAGTTAATGTGTTATAATATAATATTATATAAATTAATCTTTATTTCTTGCCTGTTATCAATTTATGATCATAATGTAGCAATTATACTACCTATTGTTCTTCACAATTAGCTATCAATTGTCACTCACGTAAGGATGTTTTGGACTGTTAATTCATTGTTACTCACGGAATCTTCGGCAGCTTTTACTCCTCTTTTTCTTATGGTGGGTGCTGTGACTATTTTCTTTATTTTGTACTCTCTTAGTAGCTCTTGTACCGGTTTAGATTGATTTCTTGGTAGTGTTTCTTTTCGATTGATTGTAAAATTGATGATTCTATACTCGAGATTTATGGTTATTTCAAATTATTAAAGAGATTCTTATGTTTTTATTATTCTCATTGCCCGTTTTCAAATTAAGTGGTAAGAGTTCTCTTATCTACGTGTTAGAGTAGGTACTCGCACGACTCGGTGGGTTGAATCGTAACATTCTTGAAATTAAAAAAATTATTATTAAGCCCACCTATGAAAAAAAATGAACAACTGAGGTAGTACATACTCTAATATCTTAATCGATTTCATTTCTATGCAATTATATTAGGAGAAAAATTTGAATCTTTTTTATTGAATATGATAAAATTGCATCACCAAAATAATATTTGCATGATCAAAGAGTATCGGTTTTTTTAAGGTATCAATACAAAATTAAGAGAAACATTGTATATGGATTGCAATTCGCCTACAAGAAGTTTAATATGGCATTAACGTATTTTCATTACATTTTTATTTGATGATTATTTTTTTTGAAATTTAATATTACATAGTGGGTATGATATTGAATTATTAAGTTGGTCGGTGATATGAGAATTTGTATTCATTATTTAATATGTAAAATATTGAGAAATAACCATACATTTGAAATAAAAAAAGAAGAAGTAGGGATTTGACCATTTATCAACATTAAGATTAAAATTGAATGATATATTTAGACTCTACGAGTGATTTTCCGTAGACCTTATATTTGTATTAGAAATTAATTAAATATATATGTATATTAATTTGTGAACTCCTAACAAAATTAATTGATGATTTTAAAGGAAATTCAGAATCCCCAAACTCTTAATTATGGTTCTGCCTCTGGCCGCCCGCCTGTGACTATAAATATTTCATTAAGGATAGAAGAAATAATTTTAAGTTAAATTATTTTTAATTATAATATAAAAAATATTCTTTATTTGACAAATAAAAAAAATTCACAACTTATCATGAATGTAAAGACTTCAATTGATATTGATGGCACATTTAGTTGGTGGTAGGTGCGAGAGTTATAAGTGAACCCAGAAAGATTGTTGATACATTATCCTAATTTTTGAAATATGGGATAAGACGTGGACAAATGCTACCATGTCACTGGTCTATGTCCAACAATTATATATATTACTCCCTCCATTTAAAATTAATTGAATTATTGAGGTGTTTCACACCCTTTAGAAAAAGAAGATTATGCCATAAATTATGCATAACTTTTCATTTTCATCCTTATTAATTATTATCACAGACATTAATTAATAACTAATTTCAATACTAACTAATGAAGGGTAAAATTGGAAGAACATTCTAAAAGTAGTCTTGAAAATTGAACAATTAAGTTAATTAGAAAAATGAAAAATGTCTCAACAATTCAATTAATTTGAAATGAAGGAAGTATATAATTTCTTCTTTTAATATTTTTTTTGAAATAAGCATATTTAATATATATTATATATATTTAATCATATTGGCAAGAATAGTAAATGTACATTGTAAATGTGATAAACCACAGACTTCCACATGAATTTGATTCAATAACTCCATAATAAACAAGAATAGTAAATGTACATTGTGTTTCTCAAGAAGATAACAAAGCCAATAGGGCTGACTAATTGTGTATTTTTAGCGATGTAAAATTGGTTCTTTTCTTTATATTTTATCGTCAAAATCCCGTTTTTGTTTTATTTTAGATTTATGGAAAAAAAGAAAAAAGAAATTGCTGCTTAAACAACTTACAACCTCATGGAATATTTGCAACCCCTTAATCAGTAGACTAAATTTTTAACTTGTTTCAAGAGGTGTCAATACTTGTATATATATTTATTAAATCAAAATTTGACTTTTATATACAATGTAATTTTTCGACGAAGGGATTTCGCTTGACACCCCTTGACCAAGGATGGTTCCGCCACTGAATCAACACATACGTGTTAGATGGTGTTGAATAAGAAGGAAGCTGGCGATTGGAACATGTCAAAGGAACAGGTCCAATGAAGCTGACTGACGAGTTTCCAGCACTGCTCTAGAATTAGAGTCGCACTAGGATTAGACTACTTATATTAATTAGGATTATATTACGATTATAATAATATTATGATTAGGATTATATTACGACTAAGATTAGATTATTTATAATTGCATTATTATTATTATAGTAGTAAAAAGTATTGTAGTAGGACTGCTCTAGAATTAGAGTCGCACTATGATTAGACTACTTATATTAATTAGGATTATATTACGACTATAATTATATTATGATTAGGATTATATTACGACTAAGATTAGATTATTTATAATTGCATTATTATTATTATAGTAGTAATAAGTATTGTAGTACGACTCTAAGTATAGTTAACTTAGGACTCTACAATTCTCTCCTTATATAAGGAGGTTGTAACTCAACATTATTTTCATCAATACAATCCTTGATTTCTCTAATCCTAGAGGTCAGATTTCTACAGATGGTACTTCCTCTGTCCCTTTTTACCTGTCCAACTTCGATTTTTAAGTTATCCTTTTTATTTGTCATTTTTGACAAATCAATAAAAGACAATATTTTTTACCTATTATACCCTTAATTTAGTTAAAGAGCTAATGTTTTTGAAAAAGGTAGAAACTCTTTAATGAGTAAATTGATTTTGAAATTCTATAAATTAATATAGGTAGAATGATAAACTCACTATGTCAATTAATATTTTCTTAATAGGTGTGTTAAGTCAAAATTTGACAAGAAAAATAGGAACATATATAGGGAGAACTATATAATCATTTTATGGAATTCTATAATTTTGGTTTAAATTCTGAATTTGTGTTCAGAAATATATTTAGTATGTAGTTTTTCTAGCTTATATTAAGTGAATTGTTGGTTGGTTTAAATTCTAAATTTATGTTCAAAACTCTATTTAATATGTATTCCTTCTAGTTTATATTAGATAAATTGTTGAAACTTTTTTTTATAGTTCCAAATAAATGAATTATTCAAATTTTAATAAAAACTATTGAGACATTTCCATTTGATTCAATAACTCCAAAATAAGTAATATTAATAAATGTAGCTTGTGTTTCTCAAAGAAGATGACCTTTTTTCAATCAACTCACACGTATTAGAAGGTATGTTAAAATAATAATTCAAAGTTAGAATAAAAAGCCAAGTTGTTTAAGATTTATTATTTTTGGTATTTATTAATTAATGTCTAGTTAGGATTTATTTTTCCTAGTTTATATAAAAATAGGTTTCTAGTCCTAGTTTAATTTATTTCTTACTATTATTAATAAAGATGTTGCTAGTTATTTTTCAACATACAAAAATATACAGAAAAGAACGACCTATAGAGAAATATAGAGAACTTGAAATAAAATTCAAGAAATTTTGAGTTTATAAATAAAATATTTTCCTTCAAGGTTCTATACACATTTTTATCAATTTCATATTTTTATTTTAAATTCTGAATTTGTGTTTAGAAATCTATCTAATATATACTTCTTCTAGTATATATTAAGTGAATTGTTGAAACTTTTTTATAATTTAAAATAAGTTAATCATTCAAAACTCAAATAGAAGAAATTTTTTTAAGTTAAATTATTTTTAATTATAATATAAAAAATATTCTTTATTAACAAATAAAAAAAAATTCACAACTTATCATGAGTGTTAAGACTTGAATTGATATTGATGGCACATTTAGTTGGTGTTAGGTGCAAGAGTTATAAGTGAACCAGTAAGATTGTGGATGCATTATTCTAATTTTTGAAATATGGGAAAAGACGTGGACAAATACGTACCATGTCACTGGTCTATGTCAAACAATTATATATATTATATAATCTCTTCTTTTTTATATATTCGTTGAAATAAGCATATATATATATTATCATATTGGCAAGTAAAATAAATAAAAATATATTAAATTTTTATCAGAATAGATTGGATGCCAAAACTATCAATGCCAATTGCCATGTGATAAACCAGAGACTTCCACAGGAATTTGATTCAATAACTCCATAATAAACAAGAATAGTAAATGTACATTGTCTTTCTCCAGAAGATAACAAGGCCAGTAGGGCTGACTAATTGTGAATTTTTAGCGATTCAAAATTGGTTCTTTTCGTTCTATTTTGTTGTCAAAATCCCCTTTTTGTTTTATTTTAGATTTATGAAAAAAATAATAAGAAATTGCTGCTTAAACAACTGTAATGACTCGAAAGGTCATTTTTGTAAATTTTAATAAAATTACTATTTCCCCCTCCTGATATACCTTGAGCCATTTATGATCAGTTGGTGAAGTTGATTTGAGAGTTCGAAACTATTCATTTAACTATAGTTAATTAACTAACGGATATTTTTTTTAGACAATTAATTTAGTTGATGGGTAATGGGTCAAGTCCATAATTTAATTTATACCTTATATTGATTTAAATCATAATTTATTTATGTGTTTGAGAGAAACAAAATAAAATAAAACCTCGCAAGGAGGGTATTGCAGTTTCTGCGATAAACCATTATGATGGACAAATTGCTACAAGTAAGAATTAATTCCTCAATCATTATGTTTGTGTATATGGATATAGAGGTCACATTATTTTATTTATTTATTATTGGATGGATAGTGAAAAAGAAAATAAAAAAATTGAAGTTGAAAGGGGTTTGAATCTGCAACAGTAATGGTTATGGCATTTTGAACTTGTAGACAAGAAATTAGTGGCAATCATTGGCGAATGATTCCAATGTTTGACAATTAAGGAATGGATTAATTGTAGTATGTATATATATATATATAGAATATTATATATGGAATAGATTGCAGAAAGGTTAAGGCCGTTCAGGTTGTTCGTAGTAAATTTATTGGGTATGTTTTATAGAAATTAAAGGTAATTATCGCTGTAAAATTCAAGGTTTTAACATGTTATAATTGGTAAATTAAATAGTAGGTATATTGTATTATATAAACACCATTAGATTCATTATTTTGGTGAAATTGAAACTTAATTCTAGGTTTGAAGTTTGAAAAAATATGAGAGTTGACATGTTAATTGACATTAAGGTTAGGAACTTGATTATATATTTGTGTGAGTCTTTGGGTCTAGGCTAGACATATAGCAATATGAGTGTTGTTACTTTCAAAATCTTATTGTGATTATTTATTTGAATAGATTGAATTGATTTAGAAGTCCAACGAAAGGGGAAGACTCAAGTCCCAGAGTGATTGTTCGACTATTTGAGGCAAGTGAATTTCTAAAACCTTGGTAAGTGTATAGAATCGTGTATTTCCCTGAGGTATGTGTAGGGAAGTAATGGGACTTGGTTATAACACCTCGGTATTTGAAATATCTAAAAATAGAAAGAACTAAATTGGAAATAACAAAATTTGAAATTTTGCAAGTTATGCACAAGTTATGAGTTTTGAATCAACTTCAAATAGCCATAACTTTCAGTACAGGATGAGTTAGGTGGCCCATAAGATATCAAATGAAAGGTCCTGGAATCCTCTTTCCAATGCCACTGAGTTTGCTAACTTTCAAGCTTGTATGAGGGAAGTATGCCCGTTTGAAGTCAGATTATCCAGTTAAGGAAAGTTACCCGAAATGTGAAGGGTATTTTGGTCTTTTCCTTACCCATCAGCTTAAAACGAATTATGGTTATGTTTAGGGGTCTAAACTGATTTGGTTCAGTTTTCACAATCATAATTATGCTTAGGGTTTTAGAAGAAAGATTAAGAAGAAAAAAAAGGAGACGATTCAAGGCGTTCATCAAAATTTCTTGCGGATCAAAAGTTGTTTCGCCAAGGGTTTGATCCCTAAGAGGTATGCAAGTTCTCATAGTGTTGGGTTTGTTCACCCACACGCCAATCAAGCTATGTTAATGCAATTTTGTTCTCAAAGTTGAAGGATTTTAGTTCTTGATGAGTTTTTTTTTTTGAAATTCCATTCGTAATCTTGATTGTTGGGATTTTGATGAGTTCTTGAGATAAAAGTTAGTGATTTGAGGGTTTTCCTGAGTAGATTATCGTGTACTTATGTTGGGTATTTAAATCTAAGTGATTGGGGGGGAAAATTCGATTCTAGGCGAATTAGGGTCATAAAACGAGAAATTATTTTCGTCGGGGTTTTCTAGGCAAGGGCTGGCGCGCCGCCCCACCAATGCACCAACAGAGGGGTCCTGTAGTACAGGGGCTGGTGCCCTACGCCACTCAATGCTCCAGGGTCACCTGCCCCCACCCGTTCTCCTTCGTTTAGTCCGTCTGAGTTCTTTCAAAGGGTATCTTTACACCCGTTTGATTCTAACTTACTCTAAACTACTTCTAAATATCTAGAAATCATTCATAACATGAATCATAACCTTGAATCCATAATTCAAAGTCAAGGTAGATCTAAGAGTCAAGTTTGAGAGTTCTTCGAGTCATTTAAACAAGTCTTTTTACAATTTTCTAAACTTGTTTTAAGACTTGAGCATTTGAGTTTGAAGATGAGTAGAGTTGAGTTTATTTTCTTTAAAAAGATATATGAGAACTAAGTATTCCCAAGAGAAATGTTTTTACATTTGAGAAAAGAGGATACACCGATTTCCAAAAGAGTTCATGAGAAGTTTTGAGTACTATCTCTTTTTAGAGAAACCTTTTGAGTAATAATCTCAAAGTTGAGGAAAAAGAAATGTTTTCTTTAAAACATATGAGCTAACTTATTTTTGGGAGTAGTATTGACCACTGATATGGATGAGAGTTCTAACAACTCATACCCTTATAAACCATGTAGCTAATGTGGGTAGAAAGGGTCATACTTTTTAGATGATTCCTTGTTGCTTTTTAGCATAGACTAGTGAATCCATTTACCGACAAGGTATATGACAGTTTTGGCAACGTGGGCGAGACGTTGTATCATCAAATAGCTCATAGTGATGGTTGTCGGTTAGAAAATCTCCCAAACAGAGTTTATTTGTATTTTACATACAAACTGAGTTATATGATATTTTTCAATACATTGAGTTATCATCTACTGTTTTAAAGCTTTTCTTTATATCAAATTACTGTTATTGCTTTTATATTGAAATGAGTAGAGTTCAGACGAGGTAAGTTATTTCTTCAGTTCCAGTTCAAGCTTATGTCATGTTTTAGATTTCCCCTCGCATGCTCGTACATTTCATATACTGACGCCAGAGGATCCCTTATTTATCTTCAGTTATTTCAGTTTGTTAGGATGATCTAGGGTCTTGTCCCGACATCCCTCATAGTATCAGAGGCTTCATAGATATATAGATAGTAGTGCATGAGTCTTTTCATTTTCAGTTGTTTATGTTGAGACTTGAGTTGACTCTTTGGCTAGTTGAATGTTTTAATTCTAAAATATTCTGAGTATTTCTTTGAAACATTGAGTAAAGTTGTGCTTTTGAGTTCATCTTATTTATGAGTAAGTCTTTCGCTAAGAGTTAAGCTAGGCCAATGGTTCGCTTGGGGCCATCAATGGTTCTTGAGTGCCTGTCGCATCTAGGGTGTAGGCTCGGGGCGTGACAAACTTTGTATCAGAGCACATATTTCAAGAGTCATAGGGTGTCTATGAAGCCATGTCTGTAGAGTCCTAGTTACCGGTGTGAAGCGCGCCACATCTATAATTAGGAGGATGCGACATTTAGGAATTATCTCACTTCTTTCATACTCTTTTCGTGCGATAGAGTTCATCTCTATAAAGTTTCTTTCTAATTCGTACTTGCGCGTATCTTTCAGATCATGCCTCCATGAAGAGTTGTTCTAGGTCATCCCACTAGGAGGAATGTTAATCCTCAGGATCAAGGGGTCCCCAATACACCAGAAGTGCAACCCCAAGGAGAGGTCACGAATGCTGAGTTCCAGGATGCTATCTGGATGTTGAGTGAAGTTGTGGCCAATCAAGCCGGTCAACAAATATCAGTTCAACAGGATGTGGCTGATACATCCAGAATATGTGAGTTCTTAAGGATGAATCCTCCAGACTTCACCGGTTTAAGTGTCATTGAAGATCCAAAAAACTTTGTGGAGGAGTTGCAGAATGTGTTTGAGGTTATGCATGTTGCTGATGCCGAGCGAGTGGAACTAGTTGCATACCAACTGAAGGGTATTGCTAGGATATAGTTCGACCAATGGAAGAAGAGTAGAGCTGAGGGTGCACCAATTGTGAGATGTGTTGTGTTGGCAATTCACCAAGAAGTTCATCAATCTTAGAGGTTCACATCTAACCCTCAATTTGACCCTTTCATGACATAACCCTAGAATATTAGATTAATCAAGAATATAGGTAGATTCATACTCAGATCATGTATTTACATCATAATCAACTCATATTAAATCAATTGAATCAACTTCTAACAACATTCATATTGTAGAGAAGAGCCATAGCTAAGATTGGGGAAAACTCATGGATTCTTTGGAATTCAACTTAGAATCATCTAAAATCAGTAGTATCTTCAATGACAAACATAATTCAATGTAAACATAATCACTTGTCAAGCTTTCATCATCAATCAAGTCATACCCTAGTTCACAATTCAGGAAGAAGGGGAAATCATGGGTCCAAGGGAGATTTTCACCAAAATCCATCAATACTCCATTAATCCAATCATAAATCATCATAATCAATCATTATAAACCATAATTAAACAATTGAATTCATTTAGGAAGACGACCCATGACTAGATTGAGAAACCCTAGATTTGGGGAATTTGAAAACATAATTTGAAAGGGCTTCTTAGTGATAGGTAACCAAGAATGAAAAGCATACATACCTTAGATCAATTTCCTCAATAAATTGATGAAGAAAGACTTGTTATTGAACCCCTAGCTTGACCTTGACCTTGTTCTTCAATGGAGGTCTTCTTCTTAGAGAGGGAAATATTTTAGAGGAGGGAAGTTGGGATTTGATTTGGGTATTTGGAAATAATGGAGTAAATAGATGTTTAAAGACTCAAAACTATTTATATAAGTGATAAAAACATTTAAAAACAACCCCACTTAATAATTAATTAAAAGGAAATTACTTAAAATAAACCCAACTTGGGCAGCCCCGTCAGGGACCACGCCTACTTGTACGGGTCGTGAGGGGTACCACGGCTCGTGGTGGCACCCGTGGTCCCTTGACCAGGGTGACTCTCCACCTTGCTAAGCCCCTAGATGCTAAGGCATCTTCACTACCACTTCTACGGGCCGTGGTCAAGACCACTAGCCGTGAAGTGGCTCGTGGACTTGGGGAAGTAGCTTGGTCTCAAGGCCTTGCCTCCCACTAATCCAAGTCATCTTCATGTCCACTTCCGTGGACAGTGGTCAAGACCACTGGCCATGAAGTGGCTCGTGGACTTGGGGCAGTGCTTGGCCAAGGCGGGGCAACCTTGTCCTTTGGCTTAGGCCTTGCCCCCTTGGCTTGACACTTGCCCTTGCAACCCTTAACCAAACCTTAAAAGCTCATTTAAACTACGGGGTCTAGCATGTGCTTGACGTTTAACCACTAAACCCCTTAACCCTTGACATTAAACCACACGTTAGGCTCTAGTTTCACCTATTCATCTTACGGGTCGTTACACTCTTATTCAACTCAATGTTCAAGTCTTAAAACAAGCTTTAAAATATTGTAAAAGACTTTTCAGAATAAAGTTCGTGCTGAATTATGGACGTGAATGACTCAATTCAAGGTTTTCAATAACCATAACTAGAACTCAATACTCGAGACTCAACAACTTAGAACTCAAGAACTTCAATAATAATACTCGTTTCAAGAATGCTTGACTCAGAGAGTTCATGCGAAATTATGGGCATGAACTACTCAATTGAAGGACTTCATGGGTAACATGTAATAGTCCCATGATTAGGAATATAATCTCAAAAGGGTTAGGAACTCGATACTCAAGACATAGAACTTGAAGATACTACCCTCTCAATGATACTCAATTTATGGAGTCCATGAGGAATTTATGGGCATGAAAAACTAGACTCAAGGGTCTACATAACAATATGGAACTTGATGAGTCCATAAATTGGACTCATTTAGGGCAATATTTTAACAGAAATTGTGTCCTCAAATGCTTATTTTATCTCAATATCTGATGAAAATACTAAAGTTTCAGGTATTTGAAGTTTGAAGGAAATCATGGACACTACGTCGCAAAAAGGAACGAAAAGGGCAGAAAATAACGAAGAAATGAAGGCATGAGGATGGCCGAGTCCACTTGGCGAGTCACCGAAGGGTGTTACTTCGCCTTTTGTTCCAGTGTGCTGAGCCCTGAAGGAAAGGATCAAGTCAGCGGAAAATGGGAGTAGTCGACGTATCACTAAGAATTTATGCGAAGCAGTACCATGTCGCTCAATGACCCAGAGCACGACGATGCATAAAGATGGTGCAAGATGGCGATGAACTACACCAATGGGCGAATCGCTGAGATGATCGGCGATGCAGTTCCCTATCGCCCAATGCCCCAGAATGATAAAATGCTGAGGACGAAGCAGAAGAGCAGTAAACCAAGCTAAAGGGCGGATCGCCGACACGCTCGGCGATCCCGACTAACTTCGCCGATTGACCTGACGCAACACAAATATGTGAAAACTATGAATACTAGTTAGAGTTGTAGTTTTAAGTGTCGAACATTATTATAATTTTCAGTCTAGAATACTGACTATTGATATTTGTACTCTAAATTTGAAAGGGTTTTTGAAAACTTGAAGAAGAAGAGGGTTCCATCTCTTTCAATTTGGAAGTGGGTCTCTTGGATTCTTCATTCTTGGCTTGTAACAAGACTTAAAATCTTGATACCCGTTTGAATGCAAGCTCATTTAGGTATAATTTTCTATCTATTGATGTGTGGCTAGAAACCCCAATTCTTGGGGTGTGATTTAGCGAATATGGGTTAGATTAGTTGTTGGGTCTTGCTTGCTGATAGATTAAATGTAGTTTAATTGTGATTTCGTTTAGTAGTTGTGGATGAATTTGTAGTTGCAAATACAAGTTTATATATGTGTTTTCGGCCTGCTTGAGAGAGAGGTTGCGAAACCAAGACTATTAAATTGATGGCCTAAGAAATGGGTCGACATGAGGTTCAGCTCGAGAGAGTGAACCCTAGTCCCATATCATAACACTCAGCTCGAGAGAGTGAGTGGGGTAAGGTGTAGGCTAGTCTTCATGCGGCAAGTGGGTGTCCGAGAGGAACCCATTTGAAACAGGGTAAGTTGCTCGAGAGAGAACTCATTTCCATTTAAAGCTTAGCCTAGTCAGAATTACTCTATAAATTCCCTATCAAAAGCATGTACCCAATAATTTGATCTATCCCGTATTCCTAATCACATCCTAAGAACCTCCCTCTCATTGATTGCTATCTTAGCTTCTTTTGTTATTTTTGCTTACTTGTGACAAAACCCCCATTTGATATTTGACACTTTTGTGTCACCCCCCTTTATTTATTATATTTTTAATCGTTAACTTCTTTCGCTATGACTAATTAGAATGAAATTAATTTTCTATTAATTTTCACCACCGCTTCCTTGGGACACGACTCCAACCCTTGGTTTGGTTACTATACTATTGCACGATCGTAGACACTCATACTGGAAGTTGTGTCGTTGATTACGGAAAACATCAAAATGGCACCGCTGCCAGGGAGTGTTAGTACTTGAAAATTCTTAGTTTAATAGAATTTTTTATTCTTCTTAGTTTTAGTTTTACTAATCTAAATTGTAGTTTTTCTTTGCTTGTTTGAATATCAAAGCAGGGAACTAAGAGTGGATAATCATTATGGATATCACACGAATCATCCCCTTCTGAAACTATTGAACCTCAGGGACAACCTCCTGACATTTAAACAATTTGGGGATAAGACAATTCAGGAAATGTGGCTGAAGTTTCAAGCAGTGTTGCAACCATGCCCATCTCATGGGATGACGGACAAGGCGCTACAGGAGTGCTTCTATAGGGGTCTTGGACCAGAGAATAGAAGTATAGCCGATCAACTTTGCGAGGACGGTATGCTACACCATCCCAATGAAGTCGTAGCAAAACTCCTTGATGGCATGGTAGAAGCTAACAAAGAATCCAAAAAGAAGCAGGAGTGGTAAGCACTAGTCACCCAGTTGGATATTCTATCCAACCGAGTCACGGAATTGGAAGTACAAGCCATAGGAAAATAAAAGCACTTCTCTCTCCGAGAGTGTAAACATGGGAAGAAGCAGGGAGGTGTGCAAGATGGCGAAGCTCTTTCACTCATTCAGCAAAAAATTGAGGCACAGGAGAAGATGTTGAATGAGATGAAGGAAAACATCGAAGTGCTAAATGAAGCGTCAACCTCTCCTTCTATGACTATTCAGTTGTAGGATGCTCAAATCGGTCATTTGATATCAGGTCATTACCCACCATTCACCAAGGACTCGCCTAATTACACCATGGGTGACTCCGAGGATGAAGAATAGTTGCTGACTTGCGTCGTGCCGCGACGTTAATTAAGGCGTTGTTTGGGAGGCAACCCAAAACCCCTTAGTATTTTATATTTGCATATTGGTAAAATAATAGTGTGTTTTTATACAAGTTGAAGTGTGACAGGGTGTCAGAAAAAGTGTTTGGTGGAAAGCAACAGGTCCAGTCGGTGAATCGCCAACCATATCAGCGACTCCGAAGTTTACCACCGTTTGAACATCCAAATTTGCTTGGAAAGTTCTGTAAAACTTGACGAAGTAAATGACTGTTTGGAAAAACGCTGACTGACTCAGCAATCAAGACTACTGCCGCCGAATGAGCATGAACTGGACTGTTTGCAAGCAAAAGGTTTAAAATTCTACAACTTGTTCACTTTTACACGCTTTCATTCTTCCAACTGCATCTTTGCACACTAATTTCCATATATTCCTGCATTACCTAAGTATTCTAGTTATCAATTTGCGCTCGGAACATGAATTGCACTTTATGTTGGTCAGCACAAAAGGGTGGTTGTGAAGCATTCGAGAACGTGGGTTGAAAATAGGCGCATTGGATTGTCTAGCGAAGATTTGTAGAGCTCGCTGAACCACTCAGCGGTCTGCTTAACGTCCCCACCTCACCTTCTTTGTAATGCAAATTTGTTGAAGGACTATAACTCGAAGCAACAAATACAACCAGACATAAAATCACAGGAGGAAAATTTCCGCCCCAACAGATGGAGAAGATGCTTAATCAGGATTATTCTATAGCCCTCTCTCTGTCTTTCTCTAACTTGACCCTTGACTTATTGTTTTATGCATTTGAGGACAAATAGTTTTTGTATTAAGGTGGGTTAAAGCCTATCTTTTGTGCGACTACTATTATTATTTGTGTTTTGTGTTTATATTTGGGTTGTTCTAGCTAAAATGTGTTTCATATGTATTGTGGATGTTTGAGCTTATGACTCCTTTTTTGGTTTACATTGTGAAATGAATTTGACCCTTCCGAAAAATTTCAAATTTTCGCACCTTTTCGCCACCCCTTGCATGCGCTTAATTGTGGTTGTTCATTAGCAAATTTGAGTCTCAGTTTCGATCAATATCTATGACTTAAATAGTGCTTGCAATCGAACAAATATGAAGGTACGGCTACGATGAGACCAAATGAAGTCGCATAGACAATATGTGAACTCTTTGCATCTCGTTGTGATTAGCCATGTGTCAAATTGATTCTCTTTCGATGACCGTTGCAGACCAGCAAAAGTGTGGAGTCTTGTTTGACTTAAGTGTCGATGCCTTGTGTGATAAGCTTACTTCGAACTATGCATGACAACACCTAGAATTTGCCCCGTTGGTCCAGTTGATTATGTGAGACTTTCTCTTGAGATGATCTTAGGCCAATTTTGAATAGTGTGAACCAGTTTGACATATACCTCTTTTGAGACCTCCTTTGTGAGTGTGTGAACCTCTCTTGAACACCCTTGAACCTTGCCTTTATTTGGAAGAAACTTGATGAAACCTAGACCTTTCTTAATCCACTACCTATAATCCTCTTGATTTGTGATTTAGTGAATAGCCAACTTAGGCTAAAAGCCTAAGTTGGGGGTGTGGTGAAAAGAAAAAGGGAAAAGGTAGAAGCACAAGAAAAGTCTCCCTAAACCCATGTTGCTGCGAAAAATGGAAAACCCCCATAAAAAAAATTTTAAAAAAAAAGAGAAAAGAGAAAGGAAAAGAAAAAGAATGAAAAATAAAGTTGTGGAATAAAGTACAAAAGGAATTGGGTTTCCATCACACCATGGGAAATTGAATAATGGGATTACTCATGAACACTAAAGAGAAAAATGAAGGAGAGGAAAAGGAATTGTTAAAGATACCACATTTCATGAGGATCATAGTCACTGTGCCCAAATGACCATACCTTTGCACTTAGACCCATTACAAGCCTTGTAAAGACCTTTTTTATCCTGAAAAAGCTGAAACAAATGTTGACTGAAAAATACGGGAAAACCTCTAGGTGAAAGCATGCATTGTATTCCTCTTTGTAAGAGTGAGTGTTGTATCTGATTCCTGAACTTTAATTGATTATACCTTTGTGTGTGAGAATGGAATCATCATTTGTGTGAGGGCATCATAATGCCTTTGTTGAGCTTGAACTTACATTAGAAGCAAGTACTGCGAGCATGAGAATCTTTGGTAATGGTGTGTCATAACTTGAATCTTTGAGTAAACAATTGATCCTTGCATGAGTAATTTGAGTTTTTTTGTGTACACTCATGATTGAATCTTGTATAGCACTGTTTGAGACACCATTTTTGAACTATTGAACTTGAGTTTGCTTCAGGACAAGCAAAAGTTTAAGTTGGGGGTGTTGATGAGTCCACAAATTAGACTCATTTAGGGCTATATTTTAATAGAAATTGAGTCCTCAAATGCTTATTTTATCTCAATATCTGATGAAAACACTTAAGTTTCAGGTATTTGAAGTTTGAAGGAAAGCATGGACACTACGTCGCAAAAAGGAACGAAAAGGGCGGAAAAGAATGAAGAAATGAAGGCCTAAGGATCACCGAGTCCACTTGGCTAGTAGCCGAAGGGTCTTACTTCACCTTCTGTTCCAGTGTGCTAAGCCCTGAAGGAAAGGATCAAGTCAGTGGAAAAAGGGAGCAGTCGGTGTATCGCCGAGAATTTCCGTAAAGTAGTACCATGTCGCTCAATGACCCATAGCACGACGATGCTGAAGGATGGTGCAAGACGATGATAAACTACACCAAAGGGCGAATCGCCAAGATGATTGGTGATGAAGTTCCTTATCGTCCAACACCCCAGAATGATAAAACGCTGAGGACGAAGCAGAAGAGCGGTAAACCAGGCTAAACGGCGGATCGCCGACACGCTCGACGATCTCGACTAACTTCGCCGAATGACTTGACGCAACACAAATCTATGACAACTATAAATACTAGTTAGAGTTGCAGTTTTAGGTGTCGAACATTATTATAATTTTCAGTCTAGAATATTGACTTTTGATATTTGTACTCTAAATTTGAAAGGGTTTTTGAAGACTTGAAGAAGAAGAGGGTTTCATCTCTTTCAATTTGGAAGTGGGTCTCTTGGATTCTTCATTCTTGGCCTGTAACAAGACTTAAATCTTCATACCCATTTGAATGCAAGCTCATTTAGGTATAAATTTCTATCTCTTGATGTGTGGCTAAAAACCACAATTCTTGGGGTGTGATTTAGTGAATATGGGTTACATTAGTTGTTGGGTCTTGCTTGCTGATAGATTAAATGTAGTTTAATTGTGATTTCCTTTAGTAGTTGTGGATGAATTTAATGAATTTGTAGTTGCAAATACAATTTTATATATGTGTTTTCGGCCTGCTCGAGAGAGAGGTCGTGAAACCAAGAATACTAAATTGATGGCCTAAGGAATGGGTCGACATGAGGTTTAGCTCGAGAGAGTGAACCCTAGTCCCATATCCTAACATTCAGCTTGAGAGAGTGAGTGGGGTAAGGTGTAGGCTGGTCTTCATGAGGCAAGTGGGTGTGCGAGAGGAATCCATTTGAAATGGGGTAAGTTGCTCGAGAGAGAACTCATTTCTATTTAAAGCTTAGCCTAGTCACAATTACTCTATAAATTCCCTATCAAAAACATGTACCCAATAATTTGATCTATCCCACATTCCTAATCACATCCCAAGACCCTCCCTCTCATTGATTGCTATCTTAGCTTCTTTTGTTATTTTTGCTTACTTGTGACAAAACCCCTTTTGATATTTGACACTTTTGTGTCACCCCCTCTATTTATTATCTTCTTAATCGTTAACTTCTTTAGCTACAACTAATTAGAATGAAATTCTAATTTTCTATTAATTTTCATCACCGCTCCCTTGGGACACGACCTCAACCTTTGGTTGGGTTACTATACTATTTCACGATCGTATACACTCGTACTGGAAGTTGTGTCGTTGATTACACAAAACGTCAGAACTCATGTATATGACTCTTCTCATTCTCTTACTTATTCACTCAAAACTTAGTTCAAATCAATAGTCGATCTCAAAGGATTCATAATTTAACTCAAAGACTTTCTTGAACTTTACTCTTAACTCTTTTTTGAATTTGAATTATGAATTCAAGATTCAGGATTTATGATATGAAGACTATTGGTGATAGTGTAGACTCATGGATACATTCTCCTCACTCCCGTGCTCACTGACTTGAGTCTTGAAACAAGTTATTTGAAGTTGTAGAAGACTTCTCAAAAGACTCAAAGGGACTATCTCAAAATGTTCGGAAGAACTCTCAAGGCTTGACTCTTAACTCTACCTTGAATTTGAATTATGAATTAAAGGTTATGATTCAAGTTATGAATGATTTCTAGGTGTTTAGAAGTAGTTTAGAGTGTTTATAATCAAAGAGGAGTAAAGGTACTCTTTGAAAGAACTTAAACGGACGAAACGATGAAGAACGGGTGGGGGCAGGCGATCCTGGTGCACTGAGTGGCACAGGGCACCCGCCCTCTACCTACAGAGGTGTGGTTGTGGCTCAAGGCCCAAACCCAGAAAATGCCGACGACTTTCTTTGCTCGTTTTCTCACCCTATTTTGCCTAGATTCGAATGGTTTCTTCCCCAATCACTTGGATTCGATTTTTTAACAGAAGTGCACAATAAACTACTCAATACAGCCCTCAAAACACTCACTTTCATCTCAAGAAATCATCAAAACTCCAACAAAACAAGTTTTAGAATGAAACCTCAAGAACACTTATCAAGAACTAAAATCTTTAAATCTTTATGGATGAATTCAAATATGAAAATCATGTTTGGTTTGTGGATGAATGAACCCAAAACTATGGAAACGTACATATCTCTTAGGAATCAAACCCATGGCAAAAATCTGCAACAAAACTCAAGAACCTCGACGAACGCCTTGATCCTTTCCTATTTTCTCCTCTTTTCTCTTCTTGAACTCTCAACTAAAACCCTATGCGTATATTAGGATTATAAAACTGAACCTAATAGGATTAGACACTTAAAACCTTACTAAAAATGAATTAAATCTAATTTGGTAAGGAAAATACCAAAATACCTCTCACTATTTTCAGGTAACTTTTCTTAACCGGACAACCTTACTTCAAAAGGGCATATCTCACTCATCCGACCTGGAAACTTAGCAAAATCTGTGACGTTGGAAATATAATTCAAAGGCCTTTCATTTTATACCTTTTATCCCACCTAACTCATCTTGTACTGAAGGTTATGGTCGTTTGAAGTTGACCCAAAACTCATAACTTCCAAACTTATCTGGATGTTCAGGTGAGGCTAAATGGTCCATCAATGACTCAATATGTAACACCTAGAAATTTAGTAGTCTAAGCAAGGGACCAAGTGAGAGGTCGCGAGCCAAAGAAGTAAGCCTAGGCAACCTTCACGTGGACCCATACAGGCCGTAAAGGGCACCACGAGGTGTGGTGCTACCTGTGGTGGCTCACAGTGAGTGACCAAGTGGAGGTCACCTCCCAAGACCACCAAGATGGCTCATGATGGGGACCAAGGGTCGTGGTGATGGTCATGATGGCTAGGCAGTGAGCTCCAAAAAGTCTTCCCAAAGTAATACCCTCCCACGAGCCACTTGACAGCTCCTGAAGGCCTCTGCGGGCCGTGGAGAGGTTCGTGAAGTGAGGGAGGGTTAAGGGATGGCAAGCTAGGCTACTGGTAGGACCACGGGCACCACAAGGGGCCATGTGGCCCTTGACGGCTCGTGGAGCCTGGCGTGAAGTGGCTTAGTACACTAAAAGTTTTGGGGCTTTTGGGTCCATTCCGGTTTTAATTAAATCAAAGCTATGTTGTTTTACCCAAGCCTAGGACCCCTATATAAGTGATTTTAACCCCAAAACTGACCCATTCAAGTCATTATTCTCAAAACCCAAAAGAAAACCAAAGTTCTTCCTCTCCAAATATTTCTCTCTATAGAACTTGAAGAACAAGAAGAAGAAAGAATTGAAACTAGGATCAAGGTCAAGTCTCCATTCCTCAAGAAATTGTGGTCTTTGATATTAAGGTGTGATGATTTTTCATCCATAAAATCCTTGTATCTATAGAGCCCCTAAGATTCCCCAATTGAAAAGTAGAAATTCCCCAATTTGAGTTTGGGATTTCTTCTAAGTTACGGGTCTTTTTGATTATTGATCCAATTGAGTGGATTATGATTGTTTAGGCATGAATTGATAGTATTACTTGTTTTTAGGATGAATTTACATGTAACCATGATTAACGCATGCTCTTAAGGTGAAATTAATTTAAATGGGTTTTGATCCATGAAAGGGGAAATTATGGATTTAGATGTATTCTTATAGGACGAATAAGGTATATTATGAATTGCTTTGAGAGTGAAGCATATATGATGATTATGAGATGTATTTCTTTGAGAGTAAACCATATATGATTTACGATAAGTATTACTTTGAGAGTGAAGCATATGTTATGAATTGTTGATTATTGATGTAATTGTTATGGAAGGGATAGTTCCCACTTGAATTGCTCAAGTATGAATATGAAAGGATTTCTCACATTGAGTGATTCTTGGTTGAAAGGATTGCTCACCTAAAATAAATCTTTGCTAAAAGATTAATAAATTGACGAGGCTAGGGGTGATTACCTATGACCTCTAAATGAGAAGGATATGAGGCGACTCCCCATATTCCTTAGAATAGAATAAGAAGAGACTACCCTTATTCCCTAAAGTTAAACAAGAGGTGACTACCCTCGTTCCTATAACGATGTTGGGCATGGAGGCGAGTACCCATGATCCCTTATGAAAAGTCATGCATGATGGGCTGCTAGTTTTTAGTCTTTTTCTTCATGAGGTGTCTAGAATTTCATTCAAGGACGAATGTTCCCAAGGGGGAGATAATGTAACACCTCATAATCTAGTAGTTTAAGCAAGAGACCGAGTGAGGGGTCATGAGCCAAAGAAGTGAGCATGGGCAACCTTCACGTGGACCCATATAGGTCGTGAAGGGAACCACGCGGCGTGGTTCTGCCCGTGGTGGCTCACATTGAGTGACCAAGTGGAGGTCACCTCCCACGACCACCAAGACTGCTCGTGGAGGGGACCATGGGTCGTCGTGATGGCTGGATGGCTAAGCAGTAAGCTCCCAAAAGCCTGCCCAAAGTAAGACCCTCCCACGAGCCACTTGACAGCTCGTAAAGGCCACTACGGGACGTGGAGAGGGTCGTGAAGTGAGAGAGGGGTAAGAGGTTGCAAGATAGGCTACTGGTCAAGGACCACGGGCACCACTACGGGTCGTGTTGCCCTTGACAGCTCATGGAGCCTAGCGTGAAGTGGCTCAGTCCACTGAAAATTTAGGGGCTTTTGGGTCTTTTCCAGTTTTAATTAAATCAAAGCTATATCGTTTAACCAAAGCCTAGGACTGATGGATGAAATCATTTTCAAGGTAAGGGTGGTAGTGAGCAAATGTTTCCCGAGTATAGGGAGTGTGGGAGAAGACATGAGGGTAAATGTCTAGCCAGTTTTAATGCTTGTTTTGGTGTGGAAATACTGGTCACAAGAAAAGAGATTGCCCATTCTTACTTCTAAGGGAAGGGATAGTGGGTAGGCAAGATCAAACTCAAGAAGATCATGAGGGTTCCCCAAATGCAGTAATTGGTAAGTTAATGTTTTTCCTTTAGCTTGTGGTTATGTATTGCTTGATGTTGAGTGTTTCGTTGGATATGGTAAGGTTCCATGTATGGAGATTGTGTTTGGAGTAGTCCTTGAAAATCCTTGTGGAAACTTCTTAAGTGTTTACTTATATCAATGGTTTTGTGGTTGTTAAGATGTTGGTGTTATGGTTAGATTGAGGGAGTTGGATTTGAAAATATTAGTGGGGTTTTCTCCCAAGGGGGAGATAGTGTGCCTCATGATTGGCACGTGAGTAGAACTATGTTGGTTTAGAAAGAGTTCCTTGTTATGGTTTGGTGGGTGGAAGTTGGAGGCGATGTGACTTCTTAGTATCCCTACCTCTTTCCTTTATCTTCGATTCTAGCATGAGGTAATGAGTTCCTCTTGATTTGTCTTTTGTTTTGGAGTCATGTGTTTTATGTGTTTCCATGATTTCCTTATGTTATGTATGTTCATGAAAACTTGTGTTTTGAAATAAAATGAGTTTACATGATTGATTTTCCTCATGTTGTTGTGCATTGAGTATGAGTTACATATAGACTTCATGAGATGAGTTGATTAACATGCTTTAGCTATGCTTTTTTAGAACAATAGCATATGAGCCCCATGAGATTGTGTTGAGCATGCTTTAGCTTGGAGAAGGTAGTTCCTCCTTGAACATGAGTAATTGTAAAAATTCATATTGGGTTGCTAGATGTAGTTCCTACTTCTTTATGATGCATTGCGTATGTTTAGCTTGGAGTTGATATTTCCTCCTTGTATATATGCATGATGGGCTATTAGAGTTAGTTTCACCCCTCTTATGATGTTTTGAGAACGTCCTAGCTTGGAGTCGATAGTTCCTCATTGGTTATGTACATTTATATGAAGTTGCATTTTATGTTGGGTTGTTAGTTCCTCCCCTAATCTTTTAGAACCAGTTTGAATCGCATTCGAGGACGAATGGTCCCAAGGGGTAGATATTGTAACACCCAGTATCCGAAAAAGGGTAATAAAATAAAATTTCCAGAAGTTACAGGTGCAACCCACACCGGCCACCCACGACCCATGGAAGGGACCACGGACCGTAGGTGTGGTCCGTGGATAGGCTCCTCTTGGAATACAAGAAAGGCCAGAACCACGGCCTGACCAAAAAACCGTTGATCATACCACGGTCCATGGTTAGGGCCCGTGGTTCCATGGGCCAAATCCCAAGTCTCTCATAACCATCGATGGTCCACCAGGATGGGCCATTGGTCAGACCACGGTCCGTCGACTGGGTCCCTAGGTAGAAGGTCGGTGGGTAGCTGACAGTTAATTCAGGGGTAGTTAGGTCTTTTCCTAATTAATTAGTTCCTATACTACGTCGTTTTACCCTTCCCTAAGACCCCTATATAAGTATTTTCAACACCCAAATTAGCCCATTCACTTAATTCTTCCAAAATTACAAAAAAAAAAGACTCTCCCAAATATTTCTCTCTCTAGACACTTGAAGAAGAAGAAGATTCAACCTAGGGTTTCAAGTCAAGGTCTCAATTCCTCCATTGACGGCTAGCTTTTGGATTCAAGGTATGATAGTTTTCATCCATGTATTCCTTCCATCCATGGAGTTCCCAAATTTCTATATTTCAAAAGGTAGAATTCCCCAATTGAGTTAGGGTTTTCTTCAATTATCATGGGTTCTTTTCATTATTGATTTAAATGATTGAATTATGATCTCTTATGCATGAATTGATGAAATATGATGATTTTCCATGGACCCATGTAATCCTCATGTTTTCAAGTTATGAATCATATGATGTGGGATTTTGATCTTAAAGTAAGAGTTTTATGAAATGAAGCATGTATTGCAATCTTTACATAATTTTATGATGGAATCCATATCTAACCCATGTTTTCTAAGCATTGATGATTGAACGTGGGTTTCGACCTTGAAAGGTAAATTGTAGACTTATTCATTTTCTTATGAAATCTATGAAAATGTTTTAAAGATTCTTTGAGAGTAAAGTACCAATGATGTTGTTGTTGTTGTGTTGTTGAAAGGATATTCTCATACGCACATACTAGCATGATGTGAAAGGTTTTCTCACATAATAAGGATTCTTAGGTTGAAAGGCTTTCTCACCTAATTGAATTAAAGATTAAAAGCTATTATGAAAAGATCATGGACGGTGAAAGGTTTTCTCACACATGGTCTAAGGAGCTATCCTATGATAATACAAGAGATGACTACCCATGTCTTTTAAAGATAAGATAAGCCAAGACTTAATAACTACTCCATGGGAATTTATGCTTACCACCGAGAGGATATTGAGTTGGAAGTCCTCACGTTAGTAGAGCCCGGGTTTCTAGAAGTAAACTCCTAATCCCTTACCTATGTGCTGCCATAGGATGATTTTCTCAAGAGACAGTAGCTAGTGGATCCACCTAAGCTAGAAGTTCATGGTTCTACCTTGGCAAGTAGGACAACCCTTTTCGATGTGGGAGACACCGGGGGATCTTGTTATTGCTCACATGGTCTTTATGTCGGTTAAGGCTCATTCCCACAATAATAATGAACTAAGGTTACTACAAGAAGTATAGCATATTAGTTCAAAGATGATGTTCACTTGCATTGATCATGGTTTTATGACTTATGGTTTCTAACTCTCAAAATACATGTTTTAGCTTGATCATTGCATACTTATGAAAATGTCCCTTTTTAGCATGTTTAAATGTTTTTTGCATGACTATCATACTTGGTACATTTTTGTGTGCTAACGCATACTCTTGCCTACATTTCCCCAAATATAGGGTCCGTCAGTCAGGGTCATCAGTTTCGTGGCAAGTGGTTGAGTTCGAGAATTCCAAGCTTTGGTGAGTCCTCATGCTTTGAGGATAGAGTTTATTGTTTCACTTTCTTTCATGTATTTCTCTTTTGGACATGAAGTATGGGCTAGGCCCAATTTCATTCTATTGTATTAGATGGCTATGATGAGACAAGTGTATTAGACTTCCACTTTATTTATTTTTTAAAATATTTTGGACCTGGACTATTATTTTACTCTTATTATTTTATTTCTTATGTCATGAGAACTAAGTGGCTTGTATGGAGTCCTTCGGGGTTCTATATGCCATGTTACATTTAAGGGGTATCCCTGGGTCGTGACCATATATCATCCAAGGTTTGAATGGTACGCTTGTCTTGTCCATCAGTCTAAGGATGAAAAGACATGATAAGTTTCACTTGGGTACCAAGACCTTTCTAAAATGACTTCCAAAATTGAAATGTAAACTGAGTACCATGGTCAGAGATAATGGACATAGGCACTCCATGTAGCCTTACCAATTCCCTAATATAAATATTAGAGTAATCCTCCGATGAGAATGAGGTTTTAATGGGAAGAAAGTGAGTTGATATTCTCATTCGATCCACGATGACCCATATCAAATCAAACTACCGATGAGTGCGAGGTAAACCCGTAATAAATTTCATATTCAAATCTTCCCACTTTCATGTAGGAATGCTAATGTCTTAAGCTAAACCACCCGGTTTCTGATGCTCAACATTCACTTGTTGACAATTCAGACATTTAGCCACAAATTCCACAATATCCTTCATCATACCCTTTCCACCAATAGACTTCCAGTAAGTCACGGTACATCTTGGTGGCTCCTGGGTGAATAGAATACCGAGAAATATGATATTTTGTCTAAATTTATTCCTCAACTCATTAATATTTGGAACACATGACCGACCTTGATATCGAAGAACACCATCTCCCCTTGGGAGAAAGCCTCAATGGCTTTTTTAGAAACCAAAATTTTCAATATAACTAACATCGGATGAAGATCTTGCTTAGATTTTACATCCGATACAAAAGATTATCCCAACCCATTATGAACAACTACGACACTTTCATTAGAATCAACTAACCAAACACCCAATCGGGCCAAACTATGAACATCACGAACAAAATATTTTTATCATCCTCGACATGAGCAATGCTACCCATTAATAATCGACTAAGAGCATCTGCCACCACATTTGCCTTACCAGGATTATATAGGACACTCATGCCGTAATCCTTAGTAATTAAAGCCATATTCTCTAGTAAAGATTTAAATCTTTTTGTATGAATATGTACTTCAAACTCTTGTGATCAGTAAACAAATCTACATGAACACCATTCAAGGAGTGTCTCCAAATCGTTAGAGATAACATCACCCCGACTAACTCCAAATCATGAGTTGGATAGTTCTTTTCATGCACTTTCAATTTCCTTGAAGCATAAGCAATGACTTTAAAATATTGCATCAAAACACAATTAAAACCAACTCATGAAACATCACAATAAACCTCAAAACCATCCAACCCTTTTGGTAACATCAATATAGGGACCGAAGTGAGTCTATTTTCAATTCCAGGAAACTCATCTTACAAGAATATGATGAGTCGGGGATTTTGACTCATTTAGGACTTAAGATCTAGAGTTTTATTATTTTCAATGCCTATTATATACTATAAACTAATGTTTAAATGATAATTTGCATCAATGAAGGCACAAGAGCAAGGCAAGGACATTACCGAGAAAAAAAGAGTGAAAGGGCTGAAAAAGCTAAAGACAAGGAAGACTGGATCTCCAAGACCACTCGACGAGTCACCGAGTGGTCCTTCAGCTTGCCAAAAGTTACAACATGCCAGCCCTGGGAAAAATCCAACTCGGTGCTTGAAAATGACATCTCGACAAACTGCCGAGTGGATCGGCGATGGAGTTCCTGACTGCCTAAAGTTACAAAAGAGGAATGGTGAAGAGTCAAGTCAAGAATGTGATGGAAAGGGACATTTGGCGCATCACCGACCTAGTCGATGATGCCCGACTAACTCCACTGAATGGCTCCAATTCCAAAAATCTAGGAACGTATAAATGTGATTTTTAAAAGAGTTCCAAGAGTTCCAAAATTTTGAGCGATATTTCAGAGTTTTTGAGAGTTCCTTCATTGGGTTTTTGATCCCTAACACTATTATTTGAGTTTTTGAGTAGAAGTTTAGAGTTGGATTTGGATTTTGAACTAATTTTGAACATTGTGAAGACCGGCAATTTGTTACCCAAACTGATAGAGAACATAGTTGGTAACATTTTCGTTCTTTTTATAATGTTTGGCTAAAACCCCCATTCTTGGGGGCTGATTATATGATTAATTGTATCAATTAGCTAATGGATGTTAGAATTTACTAATTTGATTGTTGATTTAAAGTGGGTTCAATTGATAGCTGAGTTTTCATTTATGAATTGTTGTTGCAAATACAGTTCTAGCTTAGTATTCTATGCTTGCTCAAGAAAGAGGTTTTAAAATTAAAATTATCAATTGATGATTCTAGTGATTGGGTTATTGTGGATTCAGCTTGAAAAAGTGAGTCTAACTTTGATCCTACAATCTAGCTCGAGAGAGTAGATTAATTGAGGTTATGGGTTGTTCTTATTTTATGGGCTTGTCAAGGTTCGAGATAACTCGCTTGATTCATAATGGTAGAATGAGAAACAGTTGTTACACTTAAAGCCTAGCCTACCCTACCCACTAAGATTTCAACGTCTTTCTAATAAATAATAATCACCCATATAGCGAAATTGGCAGTTAATTGATCACATCCCCAAGGATCCCTCTCTACTTGATTATTCCCTTGTTTTCATAGTTGATAATTGTCACTCTAATTCCCCAAATTTACACTAGTTGTCAAACCCCTGAAATTTAATTTTATCGTTTCAAAAGTATCTATTCCTATAATCGACTAGAATACTCCTTTACTTCGTAATTGAATTCTCTAATGTATCACTCCCTGTGGGATCGACAATAACTCTTCGTTGGGTTTATACTTGATTAAGACCGCCTACACTTAGAATTGGATGAAGTGTAATTGAGTGTTATCAAAAATGGGGCCGTTGCCAGGGAGTGGTGTTTAGAATTATTTTAGTGAAGTTTAGTTGTGAACTGATTGTGTTGTAGTTGAACCAATTTACTTTTGTTTGTTGTTGGTTGGTCTTGAACAGGTGATGAGATGAGTGTCAACGTGGACACAATGATGACATCGGTAACTTGCACGATGTCAATGAAGATCCTTTGGGAACCACGGGTGCTATTCGATTGCCTCTAATTGTGGGCAATGCGGTATTTCATGTGACTAGCACCATGCTGCAGTTGTTGCAAATGAAGGGTTTATTCAGAGGGATGGCTCATGAGGATCCCCATGACCACATCCGAAACTTTGTAGACGTGTGTGGGCCATTTTCGTTCAAGAATATATCTCAAGATTCATTCCAACTTCAGTTGTTCCCTTTTTTCTCATGGGTGAGGCTACCAAATGGTTAGCCGACTTACCAAGGGACTCAATTACTTCTTGGGAAGAGCTCACTGATGCGTTCTATGTAAGATTTTTCCCTCCATCAAATATGATGTCATTGAGAGATAATATTCAGGGCTTCAAACGATTGGATGGTGAACCAATTCATGAGAAATGGTTTAGGTTTCAAAAGTTTTTGCTCCAACGTAAAACTCACAGACTCCTGAACAACGTGTTTTTACAACAATTCTACCGGAGTCTAGATTTTGTCAACAAGGGTGTGGCTGATCAGCTTGTCCAAGGAGGAATTATGCAACATCCATTTGAAATAGCATCTACTCTTCTTAATGGGATGACAAAGATTAACCGTGCTTGGTACACTAGGAAAGATCAAGTGTCTCATTTGAACTTCAGGATGACAAAGGAACAAATATAAAAAGGCCAAGAGCAGGATGAAAACATGGCTAAAATGATGACCCAAATGGATCTTTTGTCAAAACATATCATGGGTAGCGGTTCTAAGGCTGTGAATGCAGTTGGAGTTAGTGGAGTGAATCCGGATAAAGCGAAATTTGAAGTTATGTACAATGAGAAGGTACACTTCCTAGCAAATAAAGGAGGAGGTTTCCGCCCGAATTATCCAAGGTCAGGTGGAAACCAAGGTTGGAATAGAGAGCGTGATGATGGTTGGAGAAACCGTGATATGGAATGGCATGATCGTGGTACAAATTGGAGATAAAGGGACAGGGACAAAGAGAAATATTTACCTCCCTATGTGTAATGACCCTCCTGGTTATTTCTGTGTTTTGCCTTTTGTGTGTCGTGTAGAGCATTTTCGTAGCTACGCCAAGTCATTTATGACTTGAGGTAGCTACGTAAACGCTCTAAATGACACACAGAAGGCAAAACATAGAAATGACCAGGAGGGTCATTACAATACTTTGACCAGCTATAGGGAGCTTCAGTGTTTTCTAAGATTAATTTGAGGTCTGATTACCACCAGTTGAGGATTAGGGCAGCAGACATCCCTAAGACTATATTTAGGACCCGTTATGGCCATTATGAGTTCTTGGTGATGTCATTTGGGTTGACTAATGCCCCTGGTGCCTTTATGGACTTGATGACGCGCGTGTTCAGGCCTTATCTTGATTCCTTCATCATAGTCTTCATTGATGACATTTTAATATACTCGCGGAGTTGGGATGATCATGAGTAGCATTTGAGAGTTGTGCTCCAGACTTTGAGAGATTAACGGCTTTATTCCAAGTTCTCAAAGTGCCAGTTTTGGTTAGACTCTGTAGCATTCTTGGGGCACGTTGTATCCAAGGAGGGCATTATGGTAGATCCGGCAAAGATTTAGGCTATTCGTGATTGGTCTAGGCCCACATCAGTTACTTAGATTCGGAGCTTCATCGGACTAGCAAGCTACTACAAACGGTTTGTGGAGGGTTTCTCTACCTTGGCAGCACCTCTAACCCGATTGACTCGTGTTGATGTTCCCTTTGTTTGGTCAGAGAAGTGTGTGGTGAGCTTTTTGAGACTCGAGGAGTTATTGACCACTGCTCATATATTGACTCTTCTAGTTGAGGGCGAGAGCTTCATGGTTTATTGTGATGCATCCGGCATTGGTTTGGGTTGTGTATTGATGCAGCAGGGCCGGGTTATTGCTTATGCGTCGAGGCAGCTTAAGGTCCATAAGCGCAACTACCCCACTCATGACTTTGAGTTGGCGGCGGTAGTTTTCGAGCTTAAGATTTGGAGGCACTACTTGTATGGAGTTCGATGTGAGATCTATACCGATCATAGGAGTCTTCAGTACATCATGAGCCAGAGGGACCTTAATTCGAGGCAGCATCGTTGGATTGAGCTCCTGAAGGACTACGACCTCTCTATTCTCTATCATCTGGGCAAGGCGAATGTGGTAGCGGACGCCTTGAGCAAGAAGGCAGTGAGTATGGGTAGTGTAGCCTTCTTATTTGTTGAGGAGCGACCCTTGGCTTTGGAAATTCATTTTTTAGCTAATACCATGGTTCAATTGGATATCTCAGATTCTAGACAAGTCTTGGCCTATATGGGAGTTCAGTCCTCTTTGCTTGATAGGATCCGTGGTTTTCAGTTTGAGGATGAGGCCTTGGTGGCCCTTAGAGATCGAGTATTAGCGGGTGATGGTGGTCAAGCTACATTAGATCCTGTTGAAGTGTTGAGATTCACCGGCCAAATCTGTGTTCTGAGAGTTGGGGATTTGATACAGTTGATACTTTCTGAGGGCCATGAGTCTAGATACTCTATCCATCCAGGCACAGCAAAGATGTAGCGTTATTTGAGGCAGCATTACTGGTGGAGTGGCATGAGAAGAGATATTGCTGACTTTGTTTCCCGTTGCTTGTGCTGCCAGCAGGTAAAGGCCGAGCATTTG